>ML777632.1:424832-476099 GCA_009831015.1 Picea engelmannii
AGCGTTCCCCTTCCAAAACCTTGATTATGAAGCCTTCTAAGGTATTAAGAGATGTTTGACTTCAGTAGACCAGTTTCCTTCCTTCAAACTGAGTAAATGAGATGTTTCAAGTGCCTCTGTAATGTCATCATTGAGGTAACATGCTTCAACAGTATTTACGACACTCTTATGACCAACTTGTGACATTTGCGACAAGCTGTACAGGAGTTGCGACACTTGCGACAAGTGAGAGGTATGTGTGACACTTATCCAGTCGAGTGATTTGGACGTGTAACACACATCACTCCAACCATACCCCGAGGCTGCCACCTTCCTTGGTTCACATTGTGTTTGGCTTAGGCTGTGATTACTCTTTGTTTCTCATCTTTTAGAGAAAATAATAGAGTTGTTGGTTTTCCTTTGTGTTTTCCATAGCAGGTATGAGTTTCTTGTCTTCCATTCATTATGCACTCTGCTCCAAGGTAGAATAAACGGTTGGCTCTTATATTTTTCTTGCTGGGTGTTGGATTTCTAAAGTTACAGTGGCGAATATGTATGCTCTATCTGTGTGAGTTGGTTGGCATGTTGAAAATGGTTTATGGTTCCTTTCTTGTTGAATTTATGGGTTATGGTTATGCAAATGATATTATTGTTGGCACAAAATTTATCAGACCATGGTCCTTCTTAGGTCACCAACAAAAGGTAATGAAGTATTCTAGAGAGTTAGCATTTTTATCTTCCTTGGAGGGAAGAAATCTCACCCAAAGCACAACTGAGATGAGAAAGAGAGGGAAGGGCAAGGAGAGGGAAGGGAAAGAAGACTAGATACATAAGATATATCCAAAATTTTGGCCTCCAATTATATTAGCATATCAAGGAATTCTCACAACTTGATTCACATACACATGTAATATGAAGATGCTCCTCAACAAATATGATACAAGGTTATAGTCTCTTTCTCCTTTACATCTAGACTAATACGAAACTCTGGTACATTAGTAGTCTGGTTCTTACTTAGATCTCAAGACTCAACTACACTAACAACATGAATGATAATAACTACAACTCGAGCAACAACAAAAATCCAAGCCCAAAAACCCATTTGAAAATCATATCTATCCCCTATATATATAATCTAATCTAGATTTGCTAGTTGAGAACCTGAGAGTTCTATCTTCTTTTTGATCTTGTTGCAACTTCTTTCCTCAAAACTGTTGTTACATTGTTCTTCCAACCGCTTTATGTTTCTTTATTTAGTCTGTTGTCCAGCTCCTCAGCATCTTGTGTGAATTTTTTTCACCAAAATGAATCTACAACATAACTTGTGAAACTTCTATTCCATAAAATGAAAGGCCCAACAGCCTCCGACCACAATCCTTGACTCGTCCTGCGTCAAGTTTTCTACTCTTCAGTGGTCTCTGGGTTGACTTGTTGTTCTTCCTTTCCTCCTGGTTCCAAGTTTCTTCCACTTCTAGCTTGGGATATTTTTTCTTTATCTTCTTCAAATGAAGGGCCCAACTCACATATGAGTTCTAGGGATATTTTCCTGACATCTTGAAAGTTGTCCACTCTGTCTTACCACTTTCTAGAAAGTAGTGAAGCTTCAACAACAAACTGTTGGGTGGCATATGTGATGCATTCTTTTGTATTGGGAATAACTAGAGAGTTCCATTTTGAGTTAGCTACAACATCCACTTGATGCATATGTAGATAAGATATCTGGACTACCAATCGAAAATATTGTAGTTCTTTCTTAGACACAATTTGAGCTTCATATAATCCATTGAGATCATTGTTCGCCTACTAGATCTTGTCAAATTTTTCTTGTTATTCCAACATATCTAGGGTGTTGGATGATTCTTCATTGAGCGATTGGATATTCACATGAAAGTCCTCCAATGTTTGGTTGCACCTTGAAATGATTCCCATCCAATCGCTAACCTCTCTGAATATTTTTGTGCATTCTACAATCCTTTTACGCAAGGTTTCTCTTGCGTTGTTTCCTTCCAAAATGATTTTCTCCATTTTCTATTGTAGCTTCCTGGGTTGCAGTTTGGCTTCTCTCTTACTATCCCACAACTGTACTTCGATATTTTCTAGTCTTTCTTCTAGCTCTAACCAAGATACCTAGATTAATTTGATCTGCTCCATAGGCTCACTTGTTGTGCTGGATTATGGCAGCCGAGGTGGTATCTTTCTGATCACTATCCATGCCTCTATGAGTTTTCTTTTACCTTTTCTAACTTCTTCTCTGTCTGAATCTTCAAATATTCCTCTTGAATTCATCATGCTTGGGTGAGGAGTCTTTATTGTTTCTAGGAATCATATTCTCACTTGGCTTGTTGGATCCTTTGCTCCAATTTCTCAGTTGAGGCTCTAATTATGCCCACTAGCTACATTGTTAGTAAATGAGCAAGGATGCTAGATTAAGTAGTGGAATCCATGGGCAATCAAACTTGTAACGGTAGTCCACTAGCCATCAAATTTTAGGAGGGTGTCTCCACCTCTTCTTCCCCTGAAGATGGAACTTGCATTTGATGTGAAAGTATCATCCTCAGAGCCATTGGAAGTAGAGCGAGAACCTTTGTCTTTGCCAGGAAAAGATGCAATAGTTCTGCACATTGCTATGGATTCCGGACTACTGGATCTAGTTGTTCCTTCAAGGATGTTGCGCTCTGAACCGATGTTGTGTGGGGTTCTGTTTGCAATAGTTGTGCTCATGCCTCTATATGTAGCGATACTTTTGGATTCTTTCTTATGATAATGGGAATCTCAACATTGACTATTGAGAGAGGAATCTGGGTGCCTAGAACTTGCGGTATTGGAGAAAGTAGTGGAATTTTGGGTTGCTGACACTCTGGTAAGGGAAGAGTGACTAGAATGGATACCAATGGACTGACTAGTTGGCTCAAGGCTTCAGTGGTCATTTTAGTGGTTTTTGCTACATTCTCCTCAGGGGATGTGGGTTAGGAAGGAACAATGGCCTCTTGCGGTGGTTATGGGGCTTGTGATGATGATGGGGATTGTGGGGGAGATGGGGCTTGTTTGGTGATGATGGTAATGTAAGCAGTGGCATCTATCTCAGGATCATCTCCGATGTTGATCATATATTGGGAAACATGAGTGGCGGCCCTGGTACGAGGTAGAGATGAGGATATCGGTTTTGGGTATATCACTTTGGCCAAGGAAACCCCTATTCAAGGTTTCATTACTAAGACATCTCCAATAAATTTAGTGGGAAGGATTTCATTCACATCCTTACCAGACAACACAACCTACTCTGGAAGATGTGGAAACATAGGAAATTCCCTCTTCTTGTGCTCCAAAGGTTCGTGATCCTCTTCTTCTTCTAAGTCCATTGGCATGTATACCTTTGGCTTATTTGCTATTGGTTCAGAACTTAGCCCTACTCCATTTTACTTCTCTCTTTTCTTCAGGAGTGTTGGTGGCAAGAGATAATGTATACTAGACTTGTGTGGGTTGTGCTTAACACCTGGCCATGACATGAATTCCTTGTCAAGGGATTCCTCGTTCAGATAGAAAGGTAACGGCCTTGTGTGGAAGTCCTCAGGCTTCGCGTGCCTCGGCCAAACAAATGTGTAGTGTCGGTTTATCCCAAATGTGATGTTTTGGGTATTGACATTCAACAGTTCTTGTGGTATGTGTTGATGCTTAAAAAACCAATGATGAATATTATTCTCGCAAATGATTGCCAAGCTCTATTAATTATTTATATTAATAATAAACTAGTAGGTGGGACCTCCTTGTTGACTTGTGGCGCTATGTTGGATAAGTTTCTCTTATATTTTATTTTCTTATGTGATGGTACCAACATATCCTTCTACAGTTCGATGTTTCAAATTATGGTTTCAAATTTGATGGTGACATGAGATGGTTGGTTGATTGATGCATGTCACTAGATGGTTTTGATGACCAATCATATATTATGTTAAGGCTTCCCTATGGATGAAAGGATCATTATCAATTTTGTTTTGATATTTCGATTAAACATGGATTAATTGGTTTAAATGCTCTTAATAAAAGACAATAATGGAGCTCTTTTTAAAAGAACTATACAAAATCTCTAATGTAATGTATTATTGTGACAAAAGAGGGATGCACTAAACCCAATGTGGATTGTTACGCTTTGACAATATCTGATCTTTGCACATGGGTGTTACAACCAGTCTATGTGTTTAATATTTTCCACTCCATTTTCATTTTTGTTGTCGATATTTGTCGATCCTATGGGTTGCAATGTGGGTTGTTGAAAGTTTAAAGGTTTTCTTGCCTTGAATTGGCAAAGCCCTGAGCTGTTATCTATCATAGTGTTCCCCTCACTAACATTGTTTCCTGGAAAGAATTGCACAGTTGGGTTTAAACTCACCCAAAATTTTAATGCAAACATTATACATTCTTTTGGTTGGGCATGGGTTGTGCTTAGATGCTCACATTACAGTGTTATTAAGAGTTTCATTTCTTTCCATTCCTTGTTGGAAGTGGCCGACTATTTTTTTGGTAACCCTCACAGTCAAGATTAATTTTACATGTTATATGTCTGTGGTAAATGGTGAAAGGCATGAGTTGTCTGCGTTTTTTGAGGATATAATCCTTTGATTGAACAACATGTTCTTAATATCCATTTACTATGTTTAAATTCTAAATACGATCTTGATATCGTTTTGCTCATAGTCAAGGGTAAATAAGTATTGTGTGTGCTTGGTCGATTAGGCACGATTTGGTTATGTTCTTCATTGGGAAAGTTTAAAAGAAGTTTGTACCTAATTGTTTATGTGAATCTCAGGCTCAATAGTTGCATGTTATTTAATTCAAAGGCTATTCGAATAAATCCTTATGTTGATTATATTTAAAAGAGACATGTGTTGTAATATCCCTAGGACGCGCCCAATTGTAATGTATATTAAAATGTACTTAAGACAATGATTTGTTTTGATATCATTTTGTATACACATTTCATGGTATAGTGCACGCATGTACTGCATAGTGCAATGATTAAGTGTGCACATTCTAGGATACCACACGCAACATCTCAAGTGTGCGCGATTGTGAGGCCAACGAACCTTTGTGTATATGCTATGTTTTACAAGTTGGTGAGCCAATTATTATAAGCTAGGATGCTTATGTTTTGATTAGGCTGGAGAGCCTAGATGTTAAAGGCCAGTGAACCTATTTTTGTACATGTATCATAATTAATATCAAAATACATCACTGCGCGCAAACTGACCACGATAAAAGAGATAGGGGACTAAACTCCACTGGTTAGGGAAAGGGAGGGGATAAGTTAAGGAAAGGGGATAAGCTAGGTAGCTTACTCCAAAAAGGAATATTATATTAATATTTCTTTAATATAAAGTATGGATAATTATTTTATCCTAAGTTCTAAATTTGGGTACAAGTGGGCCAAAGTAGCTCCCAACATGACAAGTGTCAAGTTGGGGACATGCATACATATTGTTGGGACTTAGTTCATTTCCTATCATCTTTTCCATCATTCTTTCAATCATTGGGTTCCATCATTTATCCATCCAGTCAATCATCCATGAGTATTCAAAAACCATTGAGCTATCCTTTGTATCTTCATGACTGTACCTGAACCTGTATCCATAGCCATTTTTTTGTTGGTGTAGTTGGTTAGCTTGGGAGCTGGACTGAAGAAGCGGGTTGTTAGGCCCATGGGATATTGAAGAGGCAGGTTGTCAGGCCCATGATAAATTCTTTGGGTGAGAGAATTGTTGGGAATTTATTTCCTGAAGGTGTTGAATTGAAACTACAGTGCTCTGAGACTTCCTGCCCAGCCTATTTTTGAATCTTGGAAAGGAAGTGGGGCAGCCGAAGGACTATTGAGAAGAGAAGGGGAACACTTCCTGGGTGGGACAGGCATGTGGGGAATGAGGGACTGTAGGTTTTTAGTTGAGCTAGCACCTAAGATAGAGTCTTTCATGTTTTCCATGAACCTTTAGCCTGGTTAGGAATCCCTTTACCTGGGTGGAATTTAGTCCCATCTCGGGGGTGACTCACTGTTGAGAGTGATGAATAGTGTGGTCTAATGCTAGGTGGTTCATGAAATGTATGGAAACAGTTGGTGACATTCTTACCAAAATAAGTGTCAATTGTGTGAAAACTTTACATACTGCATTGTTATTTACGTGTGTATTTTTATGGGTTACCATATGTGTGGTTATATCTGTGTTTATTTTTGTGGGTATTGCCTGTATATGCTGCATGTATACATTTATTGTTATTTTAGTGTGAATCTATGTATTTACAGATGTATTTGTATGTTTACATTTTATACATAAATGCTTCTGCAAGAGATCTGTCTATATATAATTTAATTGCATACAGTTTGAAAAATTCATGTAGCATAACTTAGTTAGATTCTAGGTATGTTACAGTATGTTCCACAGAGAGAACAAAAGAGTTCTCTATTGTAGAGTGGGCCGGCATGGATGGCCAAGGACATTACAACATAGTATCAGAGCTAAGTAAAGCATTCGAGTAGTGACATTTCCCGGCCTGTTGGTGGTTGGGGATGTTACATGTGTGTTTATGGATTGAGGCATGATTAAGAGTTTTAATGCTAGTTCGATTGTGTCGAACAATGTTAAATAATGGACAATTGGTGGTAGATATTGTACATGTTCTTATTGGTTTTAAAGAATAAGATTTGGATATAAATGGTTGGAATCATTGTGCATATTCTATTGGTTTTAAAAAGAAAAAAAAAATTAGCATTGGAGTATGAATAGTTGTGGATCAAAGGGTTATTATGGTTTATCATATAGATTGCAATGTTGTTGTTATGACTGTTATATAAAGTTTATATGGGTGAAAAGGATGTTGTAATTGAATATTTATGGGAATATAAATTATTCTTTGGAAACCAACAAGTAATTTGTAAAGGAAGTAACAATTTAAATTGTGGTTTTGAAAAGTGAATATTGATTGAATTATGGATGTATGAACAAAGATGTGTTTGATTGTTTGTTTTGATTTATTTTTATATGAACAATATCCATATTATGTCCCTTTCATTCTACCACTTTTCGCTCATTATATTCCCCTTAGAATCCCAATTTCATTTTTGACAGCCCTATTCTGTTAAATAAATTAAAAGGGTCTCTGTAACAATGACAAAAGAGATAACACAACAATGGTTGACAACTGATATTTTGTATTTTATTACATAGTTAAATTATTTAATAATTGTTGAGAAGTATTCATGTATTTATTCCCTCTCATTATACCACCTTTATCTCATTACACTCCCTCCATATGTTCCATGAACCCTATCACCCCCTGCTCACTTGGAAATTATTAAATGGTTTGTTATGGATGGATTAGCATGTATCTCTTGTCAATTTCTAAGCCAATTTTTTATTCATGCAAGAAGAATTTTATGTATGGTTTACTAAGGTCTTAGTTACTGAAAATATGTTGCTATAGAATGATTTTCTTCAGTAGGGGCAATCATGGAAAAAATAACAGAGGAAGGGGAAATTGGAATAGAGGGCCTAGAAGGCCTATATTTTCCATTCATTTTGATGTTGATCCCTAGGAATTGAACCAGTTGTTCCAAGATAGGTTATTTAACTAGATAGGGCAAGGAATAGTCCAACCTCGACCAGAGAGACCCCCCTTCCATCCTCATAACATCCTTGGAATTCATGTTCCTCCTCATGTGTGCTTGCAACCAGAAGTCCTTGCAAATGATGGATGGAAAGATATTGTCAACCTGAATATCTAACACCATCGTGGCTAGCCCAATATGTCATTACCTCCTCCACCACCTATCAATCCTAATGATGGGATTGCTCCTTTTGATTAACCTGTCCAATCTTCATATGTTAGTAAAAGACTTAAAACTGATATTCCCCTTGTGAAAGATAAAGACAAAGTTGTTTCCTCACCTTCCTCTCCCTCAAATGATTCCTAAAAATTCATGTCCTCTTGCATGCATGTGAAGGATCATTGTTCCCATGTAATCAATGAAATATAACCGCAAGGTTCAAATCAACCATGGGCTACTTCCGAGAAATCAAAGGGGGGCAACAACGATAAAAGAAAAATTGCCTCTCATAGTGGCAAGCATGGTTTTTAGTTTATGTGCTTTTATGATTTGAGTTGATAGAGACAGTGTTGATGGTCTGCAAAAAGTTTGGACAACAAGTCCTTTTTTGGATAATGTGGATTATGTGGATATTTATATATTTTTGGATATGATTTAAATTATTTTTTATATTTAAATATTTAATTTTGAAGGTATCTAAGGGATTTACAAGGGTAGAATGTGATGAAATGATTATCCATTTGTGTTATCTTTTATAATTGGAAAAAAAAAAAAAAAAGGCGAGAGTCACAAGGGGTCCCACCTACCTAGTTATTATTAATTAAAGAACCTTAACTATTATTATTATTATTATTTATTTCTCCTAAACTAAACAAATTAGTTGAACTACTTCAACTTATTTGGAAATCATAAAAGCTAAATGAGAAGAAGAAACAAAGGGAGAATAGAAGGAGAAAGAAAGACTAAGGTTTTCTCTTTTGATTTCATGAGATAGTTCAATTTTCATTCATTCTTGAGTTTATTCAAAGCCTGATTCTCTTTTTGACAATAGGCTCCTACTGTAGACAACAAGGTTCAAAACTAAACCAAATCATTCAAATTCTTTTTTTAGAGGTGTTGATCCATCCTTCATAGTTTGTGTATTCTTGTATGTTTGTGGATTAAGTTTCATAGTTGATAAAAGATATTTTGCAGAGTCATTGGCAGTAGTCTGTGGCAACTTGATATATATTATAAATTTAAGTTTTTACTTATTGTCAGAGTCCTTTTGTATGGTGTTCATCGGGGATCTCTAAATTAGACTTTGGTCCATTCCCTCACAGGGGTTTTGTAAAGAGTAAAGAACTTTTGATATCTCAGAATGAAATAAATCAAATTGGTATTTTCTCTCATTTGTGTGTATTTATGACTTAGTTACTTTTTATTTTTTATCTCCATATTTAATTTCTATAATCTGTATACATTTCATAAACTTATATAAAATTTTATGTTATTTTGCAACATTCTTTTTATTAATAAATCAGCCTAAACCCTTGTAATTAATACTTGTGGATTGGGAAAATATTTTTGAGGCTATAAAACATAGGGTGATAGTCTTGAATATCTTTTCATAGCTAGGAAAGATTCGAAAATGATTGATCAAGGTAATTTATACCTTTTCATCAACATTTATTTGGCAACCATACTGGGGAGATCTTCCATATCTCTTTGGTTGATTGTATTTGCATTATCATTAAATATTTTTCTTTCTGATTTTGATTCTTTGATTGTTTTATTTTCTTCATGACAATACCTATTAGAAGGCATCCCAATATTGAGCCTGATATTAAAGACCAAACCAACATTGCTTTAAATTTATTCAATTCCATCCTAGAAACCCGTAATACCCAAGATGGGCTTGAATGCTCATGGGCAGTAATTGAATAAGACATAAGTGTTTGGGAATGTTGGGAGGCCAGAAAAAGGCATCTTAGGAATCGGTTATAGCTCTCTTTTTCCTAAAGTTTTGATCCTCTTTTCATATCCTCAAATCCTCGTATCTCTAAGAGAAGAAGAGGATTCTCATGAAATCACTCCTATCACTGAAATAGAGAAAAGGAACATTGTTCCATCATCCCAACAAGGCACTCTAAGGATAATTGTGTCTAATTTAGCTAGTTCATCTTTCTCACCCTCACCAATCATTTACAAAATGGAATTTGTAGGTGGCTCTGGTCGCACTAGAGGTTCCTCAACTTCTCAATTGATGCAAATTTCCCTTCTTCCCTAAGAGTTGCACGACCTCCTGGTCTAGGATAAAAAAAGAACCTGAGTCTGATTGACTCTTTGTCCCCTCAGAATCCTCGATTAACTAAATAACCCCCCTTCTTCTTAAGGCACGGGTTATATGGAACCTGTAGACTTCTCCTTAACTCTTTAAAGCTTCAACTTAATAAGGTGCTAGATCTCCTCTATCTAAGCCCCTTCCCTCATGTGACCATTAGTGATGACCACACCCTTAAGTGAAAGGCACGTCGTGATTTTTCGTGTCGTGACTCTAGGAGTATCGCTACTTCCATTCCCCCGATACCTGATATTTCGATGATGTTGGATGGACGGTCCAGATCTTTCTTTGATTGACGACTATCATCAAATCGACGGTTCACATTTCACGACTTTGGAAATCTCTGTGCCTCCATTCTCCCTATAGCCAAAATTTCAATGGCGCTAGATCAACGGCTCATGATATTTCTTTATCTAATGGCTCATATCACATCGCCATTTCACGTTTCGGGTCTTTGGAGGTTGGCTCACCTTTTTTCTCTTGAGTTCTAAAACTCTAACGAGACTAGATTGACGAATCATGGTCTCTCTTGATATAATGGCTCATATCAAGTTGCAATTTCACATTTTATGAGTTCTCATGAATCGACCTTTGACTTCTCTAAGTAACAAGTCAGGGAAATGCTGATCTCTCACCACGTGTCCTCCTTGAAAAATGGATGGTCCCGAAGATTTTGAAACATTTTAAGTTTGATTCTTTTGTACACCTTCAAAACTTTAATGTTAGTACATTTTATCTTGATCAGATGGCTATAATCCTTTTTCATGCAGATCATATGGTCCAGATCTCTCATCTGCAACTAATCTAATGATAGTTGTCGCTCCTTCTCTTGAGCTTGGAATTTCTACCGTATTGGAAGAATTCTCTAAGTGTCGAAGGCTTCGACCCTTGATCCTTCTGCGAGCTCGATGACTCTAAGTCTCGCTTTCATTTCTTGAAACACTACCTCTCCTTTGAGCTTGATCTCCTTAAAAATTTCGATTCCCCAAGAACCTCTCTCTCTTTCGGAAAATTCGTCAATCTCATATTAAAGATTTCTTAAAAATAATCCTTTATGCCTTCTTGGTGCTCCTCTATTCTCGTCGTTCAAATTCTTATGGATTTTCTTTGAATCTGAGTCAAATTCTAGAATCTTTCACTCCTTGCAAGTGATTCTTGTGCAAGATATTGAATTCTTATAGATGACTGTGCACACCTTGCGGCAGTCGCTTTGCACTCTTTGCAAAGAAAATATTTCAATGTTCCTCCTGATATTTACGTGTAAAAATATACCCTGTTGATGCACTCCTTGTGGACTGTGTGAAAACCTTTCACTGACTCATGGAGAAAATCGATCATGAGTTATGCAAGAATTTTTGAGTTACATACACTCACAGTAAGATTCAGTCATGCTTGGAAAAGAAAGACCAATAGTAAAACAGAAGTGAAATAAATAGTAGTCTCACACATTTGGATAAATTTTCCTCAGTTATCTTCATTCCAAGTGAAAATATGATTACATCGAAAATAAAAAAGAACTATTTATCATACACTCTACTTGCAACTCTACTTTCACCCCTCTACTTGCAACTCTCACTATTTTGTGCAACTTTTACTATGTTGTGCAATTCTATGCAACTAAATCCTTAAAGCATACAAAACCTCTCTTTATATTAGAGGGTCCTTCAAAAGAAAAACTAACTTCTATCTAACTACAGTTACATCGATACTAGGGTTAACTCCCCAGTCACGCGTGCTCAACTTGTTTCCGCGTGTGTGATATTTCCTCCTTTGTTTCTATCATCTTCAAAAATTACAGTACTGGCCAACGTTCAAGATTCTGAATTGGTCCTCAAGTGTTGATTTTTCCTGCCACATGTGCTTGCTGATGATGCTCCTGCATCATACACCCCCCAGACAAAAATTCATGGACTCCTGTCCATGATCTCTTTTCATGGCTTTCCATGCTTTTGGATAATAGCTTCACTCTCCCAATGGCACATTCTATTGGGCATCCCTTCCACTTGACCAGATATTCAAAATAGGTCTTCCTCATGGTCCTCTTATCAATCCTATGATCGATGATCGATTCCATCTGTAGGCTTTCTACTATAGGCATTTGTTTCTCCCACTGAATCTTCTCTTGATCTGGCTTAATAATTTTCCCAAGATTATGTTTACCACCTCAGTCTACCCGTCTGTTTGAGGGTAATAAGCAAAGATGAAGGAAAAATATGTCCCCAACTTCTTCCAGAGTGTTCTCCAAGAATAACCAACAAATTTTGTGTCTCTATCCAAGACGATGCTTCTAGGTAGGCCGTGAATTCTTACAACTTCCTTAAATAAAATAACTGCAACATGTGTTGCATCATTGGTCTTTTGGCATGGGATAAAGTGTTCCATATTTGATAATCTATCCACCACCACAAATATGGGATCGCATCCTCTTTGCATTATTGGTAGTCCCAACACAAAATCCATCCCTTCAACAATTGATTTCCCTTTAACAACAATCCCTCTTGAATCGTATACTCCATGGTTGGGAAAATCATGAGCTCTTGCTCATGGCTTCCTCTGTTATGTTGTTCAGATCGTCTAGGGTCCCATACTTTCTCTTGGAGTTGTTCATCTGCTCATTTTCCTTGCTGCTTCTTTTTCTTCTGTTGTTGTTTCTTCTCTATTTCTATGGAAGGTCCTCCTCTGTTCAGTCTCTTCCTACTGATAGGTTCTTGTGCTGACCCCAACATCAACCTTCTAATTTCTTCGACCAACTTGTCCAACTGCTCAACTAGATGGTCCTTGTTTTGCAGACTGCTCCGCTGCACTTCCTTCTTTTCAATGGGTAGATCAACCTAATCTCCCTTGATCCATTAGTCTCCTGTGGCATTAGCTTGCTACTCTATTATAGTCTCCCTTTCTGCAATTTCATCACTGAGTTGTTTCTCAGCTTCTTCCTTTATTAGAGTGACTTATGTCATCTCCTCTTATGTTGATTCAACTCCAATTTCTTCCATCTCCTCCCCAGAATATTATGCTCCTTTATCTGTCTCCAATTTGATCTGTTAGATGTGCAGGATTTGCACTATAAACCTCCTCTCTAAGGCTTCCAATTCCTCATACAACTCAGAAAAATATATGTTATTTGTTTCCTCTTCTGTTGTAGGATCCAGTGCTGCAATCATCTCCTGTTCATCTTCCTGGATGAAAATTTTGAGAAATTTTGTTGAAGTCTCTTCTCCTTATGCTAGGGAAAACATCAGTGTCTTCTTCATCTCTCCTTCTATGATAGTCACTACTGGTTGTCCTTCTTCTATTTTTTCATCTGCATCATAGAAAAAACTAGCTTTAAAATCAATTGGCTCCATGGCCTCCTACTCGGATTATTGTTGCACTACCTCCTCATGTGCAACTCTTGTATTAGTCTATGCTGGACTATTTGGTAGGAATATTTGAATTCTCCTAACAATCAGGAAACTCCTCTAATCCTCCTCTATCAACACTTCTTATTGATTTGAACTATTAGTTGAGTTCATGAGACTCTCACATAGCCCCATCTCTTCTCCCTTTCCCACCTGGAAATATGGGATTTCTCCTCTGCCCACCTGGCAACTCATGAAATCAATTGATCTCATATGATTGCCCACCTCACAATATAAAAATATATTACTTCCCATCTAGCAGTATATGATATCTTCAAGGAATCTCTCTCCATTTCCCACCTAGTAACTTGAAGGTACACCTCTGCCCACCTAGTAGTTTATGATATCCTTTGATGATCTCTCTTCATTTCCCACCTGGAAACTTGAAAGTTCCCTTTTTCCCTCATGGCAGTTTATGAGATCCCTAACTGATCTCTTCTCCTCATCATCATTGAGGTTCCTCCCAATCTATGGTTCACAGATGTGAATCGTTTTCTCCTCTGTGTCACTGAGGTCTTCAGCATGCCTCAACCACCTTCCCAAAAAATTTCGCTATCCTCTGGCAAACAATTTCTGGACATACCACTTCACTTTCCTCTTCAAAGGACATTCATATATCCAGTGTACCTTGGACTCTTATTGCATCCTCAATGCTATTTGTTCCATTCTCTCTCTAATCTCAGCAAGTTCCTCATCAATTTCTTCTTTACTTTTCTTCTGGCGGTCTCCTTTTTAACCACGCTCATGGAATTCAGTAGCCATATTTTTTGTCCTCAACCCTCCTAGATATCTACCATTTGCTACACACCTTGCAAAAATCTTCACAGAGAATCAATACCCTGTCTTCCTTCACCTGTTGTCCACAAGTGAACATCATTTTCTAAGACATTTGATATCATCATATCGCCTTTGTCTACAATCTCTAGACACAATTCATCTCTTGATACTAGTTGATGTATTCATCCTATATCCTCCATCTCCTTCCCCTGAAATCTATAGAAGAAATTAATTTCAATACCTCTTGATGGTATGAGACTATATATTGTATCTCCTTTGCCTAAAATCTATAGAAGAAAATCATCTCTGATACCATTTCATGCAGACCCCCCTTCTCCCCTAAGGATTGCATGACCTACCGGTATAGGATCGATCAAGAAACTGATTCTGATTGATTCTTTGTCCCCTCAAGAACCTTGATTAACTGAATAGGCCCCCTTCTTCTTAAGGCGTAGGTTTTGTAGAACCTGCAGACTTCTCCTTAATGCTTTAAAGCTTCAGCGTAATTACGCGTTAGCTATCCTATAGCTAAGCCCCTTCCCTCACATGACTGTTGGCGGTGACCACACGCTTAAGTGAAAGGCACATCGTGATTTCACGTGTCATGACTCTAGGACTATTGCTACTTCCGTTCCCCCGATACCTGAAATTCTGATGATGTTGGATTGATGGTCCAAATCTTTCTTTGATTGACTGCTGCGATCAAATCGACGATTCGCAATTTACGACTATGGAAATCTTCGTGCCTCCATTCTCCTGATAGCTGAAATTGTGATGGCACTAGATCGATGGCTTGCAATATTTCTTGATCCAACATCTCATATCACGTCGCTATTTCACATTTCACGACTTTGTAGGTTGGTTCACCTCTATTCTCCTGACTTTCAAAACTCCAAGGAGACCAGATCGATGGCTCATGGTCTCCCTTGATCCAACAACTCAGATCAAGTCACAATTTCATGTTTCATTGAGTTCTCGTGACTCGACCTTTGACTTCTCTGAGTAACGAGTCATCGAAAAGATGATATCTCACCACGTGTCCTCCTTGACAAATGGATGGTCCCAAATATTTCAGAACCTTGTAAGTTAGATTCTCTTGTACACCTTCAAAAATTTAATGTTAGTTCACTTTACCTTGATCAGACGACTACGATCCTTTTGTGTGCACATAGGATGGTCCATATATCTTCTCTGTAGTTGATCTAACAATAGTTGTCTCTCCTCCTCATGAGCTTGGAATTTCACCCATCTTGGAAGAATTCTCTAAGTGTCAAAGGCTTCGACCCTTGATCCTTCTGTGAGCCTGATGAATCTGAGTCTCACCTGCATTTCTTGAAACACTACCTCTCCTTTGAGATTTATCTCCTTAAATATTTTGATTCCCCAAGCACTTCTCGCTCTTCTGGGAAATCCATCAATCTCATATTAAAGAGTTCTTAAAATGAATCCTTTACACCTTCCTAGCCCTCCTATGTTCTCGTCGTTTGACTTCTTATGGAGTCTCTTTGAATTTGAGTCGAATTCTAGAATCGTGCACTCCTTACAACCGATTCTTGCGCAAGATCTTGAATTATTGCAGATGAATGTGCACACCTTGCGGCAATCGCTTTGCACTCTTTGCAAAGAAAATATTACGCTATTCCTCCTGAGATTTACGAGTCAAAATAGACCCTATTGACGCACTCCTTGCAGACTGTGTGCACACCTTGCACCGGCTCATGAAGAAAACTGATCTTGACTTATGCAAGCATTTTTGAGTTACATACACTCACAGTAAGATTCAGTCATTCTTGGAAAATAAAGAACAACAATAAAAGAGAAGTGAAAGAAACCCTAGTCTCACACATTTGGATCAATTTTCCTTGGTTATCTTCATTCCAAGTGAAAATATGATTATAGAGAAAATAAAAAACAACTACTTCTCAGAAACTCTGCTTGCAAATCTACTTTCACCCCTCTACCTGCAACTCTCGCTATTATTTGCAACTTTTACAATGTTGTGCAATTTTATGCAACTAACTCCTTAAAGCATACAAAACCTCTCTTTATATTTGACAGTCCTTCAAAAGAAAAAATAAATGCTATCTAACTACGGTTACATTGAGACTAGAGTTAACTCCCCAGTCACACGTTATTAATTTGTTTCCATGCGCATGACCTTTCCTCCTTTGTTCCTATCAGCTTCAAAAATTGCAATACTGGCTAGTGTTCAAGATTCTGAATTGGTCCTCAGGTACTGAGTTGTCCTAACACATTTGCTTGCTGACGATGCTCTTGCATCATAATACCCCTGGACAAAAATTCATGGAATCTTGTCCATGATCTCATGCCTTGGATTTCCATGATTTTGGATATCATCTTCACTCTCCCAATGGAATCTTCTATTGGGTGTCCCTTCCACTTGACCATATATTCAAAATAGGTCTTCCTCCTGGTCCTCTTATCAATCCTTTGATCAATGATTTGTTCCATCTATGGGATTTTTTCTATAGGAATTTTTTTCTCCAACTGAATCTTCTCTTGATCTACTGATCCCTCTGATCTGGCTTAATAAGTTTCCAAAGCTTATGTTTACCACCTCATTCTGCCCATCTGTCTGAGGGTAATAAGCTGAGCTGAAGGAAAAATATGTCCCCAACTTCTTCCACAGTGTTCTCCAAGAATAACCAACAACTTTCATGTATGTTCCTGAGACAATGCTTCTGGGTAAGCCATGAAGTCTTACAACTTCCTTAAAGAATAGAACTACAAGATGTAATGCATCACTAGTCTTCTGGCATGGGATAAAGTGTACCATATTTGAGAATCTATCCACCACCACAAATATGGGATCACATCCTCTTTTTGTTCTTTGTAGTCCCAACAAAAACTCCATCCCTTCAACAATTGCTTTCCCTTGAACAACAATCCCTCTTGAATCATATACTCCATGGCTGGAAAAATCATGAGCTCTTGGTCATGGCTTCCTCTACTATGTTATTCAGATCCTCTAGTGTCCCATAATTTCTCTTGGAGCTGGTGATCTTCTCCTTTTCCTTGTTGCTTCTTTTGTTGTTGATGTTGTTTCTTATCTGCTACTATGGAAGGTCCTCCTCTGTTCTGTC
Organism: Picea engelmannii; assembly: GCA_009831015.1. Classification (NCBI taxonomy): domain Eukaryota; kingdom Viridiplantae; phylum Streptophyta; class Pinopsida; order Pinales; family Pinaceae; genus Picea; species Picea engelmannii. Next base: position 442,005 of record ML777632.1, read on the forward strand.
TCTTCCTACCGACAATTTCTTGTGTTGTATGCAACATCAGCCTTCAGATTTCTTTGATCACCTCTTCTAGTTGCTCAACTTGTTGGCTCTTGTTTTGTAGACTGCTCTATTGAACTTCCTTCTTGTCAATGGGTAGATAAATCTTATCTCCCTTGATCCCTTCATCTCCTATGGCCTTAGCTTGCCACTCTGTTATAGGCTCCCTTTCTGCAGTCTCATCAATGAGCTATTTCTCAGCTTCTTCCTCTATCAGAGTGACTTCTATCATCTCCTCTTGTGTTGCTTCAACTCCAACTTCTTCTAGCTCCTCCCTAGGATAGTATACTCCTCTATCTGTCTCCAATTTGATATGTTGGATGTGCATGCTTTTCACTATCACCCTCCTCTCTAGGGATTCCAATTCCTCATACAGCTCAGCAAAATCTATGTTGTTTGTTTCCTCTTCTACTGTAGGCTCCAATGCTGCAGTCATATCCTATTCAACTTCATGGTTGACAATTTTGAGAAATTATGTTGAATGCTCTTCTCCATCTGTTGGGGAAAACATTAGTGTCTTCTCTGTCTCTCCCCCTATGACAATCATTGTTGGCTATCCTTCTTCTATTGTTGCATCTGCATCACAGACACAATTTTCTTTAAAATAATTTGGATCCATGGCCTCTTGCTCGGATTCTTTTTTCACTACCTCCTCATGTGCAACTCTTGTATTAGTCTCTGCTGGACTATTTGGTAGGAATATTTGAATTCCTCCAATGATCGGGACACTCCTCTGATCCTCTTTTGTCAACATCCCTTGTTGATATGAACTATTAGTTGAGTTCATGAGACTCTCACATAGCCCCATCTCTTCTCCCTTGCCCACCTGGCAATATGGGATTTATCCTCTGCCCACCTGGTAGCTCATGAAATCAATTGATCTCATCTCATTTCCCACCTGGCAATATGAACTTTCATTACTGCCCACTTGGAAGTATATTATATCTTTAACTGATCTCTCTCCATTGCCCACCTGGAAACTTGAAAGTCCACCTCTACGCACCTGGCAGTTTATGATATCCTCTAACAATATATATTCATTTCCCACCTGGAAACTTAAAATTTCCCTTCTTCTCTCCTGGCATTTTATGAGATCCCTAACTGATCTCTTCTCCTCATCATCACTGAGGTTCCTCCCAATCTTTGGTTCAAAGATGTGAATTGATTTCTCCTCTGTGTCACTTAGGTCTTCAACATGCCTTAACCACCTTCCCAACAACTGTCGTTGTCCTCTGGAAAACAATTTTTGGACATGCCACTTCACTTTCCTCTTCAAAGGCTATTCATATCTCTAGTGTACCTTAGACTCTTGCTACATTCTCAATGCTAGTTTTTCCATTCTCGCTCTTATCTCACTGAGTTCCTCATTAATTTATTCTTTACTTTTCTTCTGGAGGGCTTCTCTTTGACCATGCTCATGGCATTTAGTAGCCATATTTTTTGTCCTCAACCCTTCTAGCTATCTACCATTTGTTTCACACCTTGAAACAATCTTCATAGAGCATCAATACCCTATCTTGCTTCACCTGTTGTCCACAAGTGAACTTCAGTTTCTGAGACATTTGATATCATCATATCACATTTGCCTACAATATGTAGACACAATTCAACTCTTGATACTACTTGATGTAGTCATCCTGTCTCCTCCATCTCCTTCACCTGAAATCTATAGACGAAATTAATTCTGATACCTCTTGATGGTATGAGACTATATCCTTTATCTCCTTCACCTGAAATCTATAGATGAAACTCAACTCTGATACAACTTGATGTAGACCCCCCCTTCACCCCTAAGGGTTGCGCGACCTCCTGGTCTAGGATTGATCAAGAACCTGAGTCTGATTGATTCTTTGTCCCCTCAGGAACCTCAATTAACTTAATATGCCCCCTTCTTATTAAGGTGCATGTTCTTTGGAACCCACTGACTTCTCCTTAACTCTTTAAAGCTTCATCGTAATTAGACACTATCTCTCCTCTATCTAAGCGCCTTCCCTCACTTGACTAATGGCAGTGACCACATGCTTAAGTGAAAGGCATGTTGTGATTTCACATGTCACGACTCTGGGAGTATTGTTACTTCCATTCCCCTGATACCCGAAATTATGATGATGTTGGATCGACGGTCTAGATATTTCTTTAATCGATGGTTGCAATCAAATTGGTGGTTCACGACTTTGGAAATATTTCTTCCTCTATTCTCTTGATAGCTGAAATTGTGATGGCACTAGATTGATGGCTCGTGATCTTTCTTGATCCAACGGCTCAGATCACGTCACTATTTTGTGTTTCATGACTTTGGAGGTTGGATCACTTCTGTTCTCCTGATTTCCAAAACACCGACGAGACTAGATCGATAGCTCATAGTCTCCCTTGATCCAATGGCTCAGATCAAGTCATGATTTTTCCTTTCATGAGTTCTCACGACTCAATCTTTGACTTCTTTGAGTAATGAGTCAGCGAAATGTTGATCTCTCACCACATGTCCTCCTTGACAAATGGAATGTCCCGAAGATTTTAGAAACTTGTAAGTTTGATTCTCCTGTACACCTTCAAAACTTTAATGTTAGTGCACTTTACCTTGATCGTACAGCTACAATCCATTTGCACACAGATTGGATGGTCCATATCTCTCCTCTGCAACTGATCTAATGACAGTTGTTTCTCCTCCTCCTAATCTTGGAATTTCTCCTATCTTAGAAGATTTCTCGAAGTGTCAAAGGCTTTGACCCTTTATCCTTTTGTGAGCTCGATGACTCTGAGTCTCACCTGCATTTCTTGAAACATTACCTCTCTTTTGAGCTTGATCTCCTTAAATATTTTGATTCCCCAAGCACTTCTCGCTCTTCTGGGAAATTCGTCAATCTCATATTAAAGAGTTCTTAAAAATAATCCTTTATGCCTTCCTAGTGTTCCTCTGTTCTCTTCGTTCGACTTCTTACGGAGTCGCTTCAACTCCGAGTCAAATTCTGGAATTGTGCACTCCTTGCAAGTGATTCTTATAAAAGATCTTGAATTCTTGCAGACGACTGTGCACACCTTGTGGCAGTCTTTTTGTACTCTTTGCAAAGAAAATATTACATTTTTCCTTCTGAGCTTTAAGAGTTTAAATAGACCCTTTCGATACACTCCTTGCGGGTTGTGTGCACACCTTTCACCGGCTCACAAACAAAAGTGATCTTGAGTTATGAAAGCATTTTTTAGTTACATACACTCACAGTAATATTAAGTCATTCTTGGAAAAGAAGGAACAATAGTAAAAGAGAAGTGCAAGCAACAATAGTCTCACACATTTGGATCAATTTTCATCGGTTATCTTCATTCCAAGTGAAAAGATGATTATAGCAAAAACAAAAAACAACTACTGCTCAAAACCTCTACTTCCAACTCTACTTTCACCCCTCTACCTGCAACTCTCGCTATTATTTGCAACTTTTACAATGTTGTGCAATTCTATGAAACTAACTCCTTAAAGTGTACAAAACCTCTCTTTATATCAGAGGGTCCTTCAAAAGAAAAACTAATTGCTATCTAAATACAGTTACATCGAGACTAGGGTTAACTCCTCGGTCACATGTGCTCAGTTTGTTTCCACGCACGTGATATTTCCTCCTTTGTTTCTATCATCAAAAATTGCAGTACTGGCCAGTGTTCAAGATTCTGAATTGGTCCTTAGGCATTGAGTTGTCTTGTCACATGTGCTTGCTGATGATTCTCCTGCATCATCAACCCTCAGCCTCATCAGTGATTGGTATCTTGTATAGCCATAAAATTCCATTCCAATAAACTACCAACCCTACCGAGGTCATTAAGAAGTATGATATCTTTTGATACATGAGCATTTCCAGCAAATCATGTGTGGAAGACAACTGGATGCACTAACACATATTTTGAAATGTTTTTAATTTCAAAGATCAATGTATTAATGTAATATCTGAAAAATATTTTTGAAATATGAACTTCTTTAATGAACGAAGGTTGAGCCATCACGTAAGATCAATGGGGAGATGTATTTGTTTTAATGAGAAGGATCGCAATACAAATTTGGAGCATCTACTCTTATCTGTCTAACAAAATATTCATTGTAATAGATGTTAAGTAGTTGGTAGCATTTAATTTCGATAAGATAGTGTAGAGTAGTTACAGGGAAAGGCTCGAAGAGCGCCCTTTGTATAAAGCTTTGTATTGTTGCCTAGGAGAGCTTGGTTGAAAGTCTGTTGAATATACTGTTTTAGATTTCCATTGTAGTCAAGAGTTGGGAGATACAAAGAAACATTGTAGGAATGCATGTAAGTTTTAGTTGAATGAATTTAGTAGAGGAACATTGTCCCAAATGTTGTTGTTGTTGTGTATATCTAGATGAGTGAATGGTAGACTTATGTTTATTCACAAATCTCTATTATTTATTGTTCCTATATCTATGAATGCATTTACAAGGATGAATGTATGAGTCAATGTGAAGAGTGAATAAGTTTCAGTTGTTTCCCTTCTTTCCGTGAGTGCAAGAAGTGCATAACCTATGCAAGGAGTGTCTGACTGAGTCTATTTTGACTCAAAGCTTAGAAGAGGTAGCATGAAACTTATGCATGCAAGGAGTGCATAGAATCCACAAGGAATGCATGACCGAGTTTGTTTCGACTCAAAAGATCAAGGAAGAATAGTGAGACTTAGTCACGGGAGAGAGAAGATGTTGGAGAATAGTCGTAAGAAGTGAGAGATTATCCATAGAGGATTTGAGTGTAGAGGAGGACCCGTTGCAAGCTGTGCATAGGTTGAAAATTTGACTAAGTGTTGAAGGAAGTCTTTAGAGGAATGAAAGGAAATTGAAGACGTAAAACTCAAGAGAGAGAGAGTGACGAAAAATCTTCGAAGAGAGAAGTTCCTGAGGTTTCCATAAGAGTCAATGGACAAGATTCATTTCAGAGGGACATGAATGATTCCAGACCATTAGATCTGGGAGAGACACATGGAGGATATTCATAAGGAGTTTCGAAACTTTGGAGTTTGAGAAGTCTAAAGATATGTCAAAAGCAAAGTCACAAAGTCCGAAGTCGTGAGATGATTTCAGTTGTTGATTGAGAGGAGAATAGGTGGAAATGGGTTAAGGAATTCAAAAATTGGGAATCTGTAAAGCTTGTGGTGAGATTCCTATAGGTTAGAGAAGGCATGAGACTTGAACAATAGTGGGGATGGTGAATCTGAGGAGAAGCATGGTGGAAGTCCGAATAATCAGAGGAGCATGCTTCAAAATAAGTTGGAGGAGGAGTTCGGTATAACCCCGAAGTCTAAATCATGAAGTGATAGGCCCATGGCCATAGTTGTGGTCACTTGAGAGAAGGACCTATGTGTGCATGGGTAGAGTGGTTTCAGGTTCCTGCAGGGACCCAAGGAGTCGCTTTGACTCACTGATTTGAACGATCCAATACCAGGAGGTTGAAAATCCCTTTGGAGGGAAGGGGGCTTGAACCATAATGGTATCAAAGTAGATGCATAATTGATTTATGTAGGGAGAGGCATAGACTGATATCATTATAGAGATATTAGAACCATCAACACAATTCCACCTAGAATATGTGTTGAGCCACCCATAGCAAATAGATCTATGGAAAGGGAGATGAAAGAATTATGTGTGAGGATGGATGCCATGGAATCAACACAAAGAAGAGTGCCTGATGTTGGAGACGTTAGTGAGGAAGATAATGAAGAAGTAGAGGTTGAAGAAGCAGTAGATGAGGATGCTACAAAAGAATGCTTGCCAAAAGCAATTTTAAAATTAGGAACCAGAGAGAATATCGACATCCCAATGTATGAAGGTAACTTAGACACAGAATAATTTATTGATTGGATATGAGCAATGGAAAAGTATTTCAACTATGAGGATGTCGAAGAAGAGAAAAAGGTGAGACATCTTGTCACCATCTTAAAAGGACATGCAGCAATTTTGTGGGATGAACTACAGGCTGAAACAATGAACAAAGGTAATAAAAATATTAAGAGTTGGGATCAATTGGTAGCCAAGATAAAGGATAAATCCATACCCAAGGATTACCAGATAAATATGTTCTAAAGGATGTAGAACATGAGACAGAAAGGGATGACTCTGAAAGAGTACACAGAGGAATTCAATAGACTGAACATCAGGGCTGGATAGAGAGAGAGAGATAGATGAGGAGAAGGTATTCAAATACATCAATGGCTTGAGATATGATATCCAAGAGGAAATTAGCATAGCGACAATTAGAATGGTAGAGGGTGCATATCAAATTGCATTGAAGGAAGAAGATAAGTTGACCAGGAGGCAGAGTTAGCAAAACAGAGGTCGAAGCCTGAACATAGGCAAAGGATTTTCCTAAGATAAAGGACATAAGCCCAAAGATGAGGCAGATAAACCACATAGTCACTCTGAGAGAGGAGGAATTCCCCGACAAAGGCAGAGTAGTGGTAGAAATTATTTTTCCAGAGGCAAAGAAAGAGGTAGAGGAGGAGACGTGAGATGTTATGCTTGTGGAAAAACAGGGTATATGTCTTGGGATTTTCTCGAGAGGAAGAAAGGAGGAGGTGAAGGTCACATTTCAGAAGCGCAGAAGTGATATTTTGAGGTAGAATATGCAGAGGATGGGAAATCCATTATGATGAAGAAGGTTCTTTTGAAGCAAGATCCAGAGACTGAAAATCCAGCTCAAAGGAATAGTTTGTTCAGGACAGCCTAAAAAACAAAGGATAGAGTTTTCAAGGTGATAATTGATAGTGGGAGCACTGAAAACTTAGTATCCACAAAGATGGTGGAGAATTTATAGCTGGAGATGACTGTACACCCAACGTTGTACAAAGTATCATGGTTGCAAAAAGGTCATTAGGTAATAATCACTAAAAAATGCCTGGTTGAATTTAAGATAGGTGGATATAGAGATGAAATCATGTGCGATGTGATTCCCATGAATGTATGTCATGTTTTGTTGGGAATACCATGGAAGTATGATAGGAATGTCATTCATGATGGGAGGATAAATACTTACACCTTAGAGAAGAATGGTAGGACACACATGTTACTGCCAATTGAAGAAAAGAAGGTTAAGGATGAAGCCAACACAAGTATACTTCTCATGAGTGGGAAGGAACTCCTTAATGAAGTAAATAAGGAACAAGAGATGTAATTTGTTGTAGTGATGAAGCCAAGGGTTATTCTTTCTAGTACCTCGATAGAAGAGTTTCTTGAGGAAGTTTAGGAACTACTGGAGAATTTTGTTGATATATTAGTGAATGAGTTTCCAAACTCATTACCCCCTATCAAAAGAATCAATCATCACATTGACTTGATACTAGGATCAAGCCTATTGAAAAAAGTAGCGTATAATTGACACCTGAGGAGAATGAGGAGGTGAATAGACAGGTTCAAGATGTGTTAGACAAAGGATTGGTCAGAGAAATCTTGAGTCCATGTGCAGTGCCAACTGTATTGAGTCTGAAGAAGGATGGAGGATGGAGAATGTGTACAGACTCAAGATCCATAAACAATATCACCATCAGATACATATTTCCATTGCTGAGGATGGATGATTTGATGGATTTCTTAAGCATAGCTAACTATTTTTCAAAAATAGATTTGAAAAGTGGATATCACCAGATAAGAATGAGGGAAGGTGATGAGTGGAAAATAACATTCAAGATGAATGAGGGGTTGTATGAATGGCTTGTTATGTCATTTGTCTTAACAAATGCCCCAAGTACTCTTATGAGGCTAATGAATGAAGTGTTGAAATATTTCATTGGAAAATTCATGATTGTATATCTAGATGAAATACTGGTATTTAGAAAGACTAAACAGGAGCATTTGAGGCATTTTACATTAGTGATGAGGTGGTTGTAGAAAGAGAAGTTGTTGATTAATATGAAAAATTACTCTTTCATGAAGACAAAACTCATTTACTTTGGTTTTGTTATTTCTTCAAATGAGTTGAAGATGGATCCCGAAAAGGTGAAAACAATCAGAGAATGGTCGTCATTAAAGAATATCTTTGAGGTGATAAGATTCCATGGATTAGCAAGTTTCTATCGAAAGTTCATTAGAAATTTTACTGGGATTAGTGCTCAGATGATGGATACATTAAGGAAAAGACATAAGTCTTTAAAATGGACATAAGAGGCTAACATGATCTTCAATATACTGAAGGAGAAAATAACAAAACAACTGATTTTGGTTTTACCAGATTTTGATAAGACATTTTTGGTGAGATGTGATGGGAGTGGAGTTGTAATTGAAGCGGTCTTGAGTCAAGAAAACAAACCAGTTGCATATTTCAACAAGAAGTTGAATGAGGCCAAAATGAAGTACTCCACATATGACAAAGAGTTGTATGCCATAATTCAATCCTTGAAGAAATGGAGACACTATCTCGTACCAAAGGAGTTTTTTTTTATAGCAACAACCAAGCTTTGCAATTCATAACGAGACAGAAGAATTTAAACCAAAGACACACTAAGTGGATAGAGTTTATGAAAAAATTCACTTTTTTCATTAAATATATTTATGGTAATGTTAACAAGGTTGTTGATGCATTGAGCAGGAGAATTTTGATTCTACAAGAATTTCAAGTTGGAACCTTATGTTTTGATCACGTTATGGTAATGTATCATAGTGATCTAGATTTTGGAGAAGCATATGAAGCATGTGAAAATCATGTACTCAAAGACAAAATCCAGTGGGTCAAATGTCTGATTCAGGATGGGTTGTTTTTCAAGGGATTCCAGTTGTGCATACTAAGATGCTTGATGAGGGATAATTTGATGAAGTAAAATTATAGTGGAGGCCTAGCCGAACATTTCGGCCATGAAAAAATATTTTCCCAATTAAATGGTTCATATTATTGGCCAGGTATGAGAGAAGAGGTGAAAATATTTGTAAACAAGTGTAAAAATTGTCAGTATGCCAAGGGGAAGAAACATAACACTGGGTTGTATCAACCATTTCCTATTATAGAGAGGCCTTGGGATGCCATAAGCATGGATTTCATATTGGGATTGACAAGAACACAAAGGGGAAGTGATTCCATATTTTTGGTAGTGGACAGATTTTCGAAGATGGCACACTTTATCCCATGCTAGAAGACCGGTGATGCAACACATGTTGTGAATTTGTTTTTTAGGGAGGTTGTGAGACTCCATGGATTGCCCAAGAGTATAGTTTCAGACAAGGATACCAAATTTGTTGGTAATTTCTGGAGGAAATTGTGGAAAAAGTTGGGAAAAAAGATATCCTTTAGTTCTTCATATCATCTGCAAATGGATGTACAGACCAAAGTGGTGAATAAAATCTTAGTAGATTTGTTGAGTAGTTTGGTCACTGAACACCATAGTTAGTGGGATCAAATTCTAGCACAAGTGGAGTTTTCATATAATGAATCAGTGAACATAAGCACTGGGAAAATCCCATTTCAAATTGTGTACGAAATGAATATGAGAGGAGTGTCAAAGTTAAGAGATATGAAGAAGAGAGAATTTAGGAGTGCGGGAGTCGAAGACTTTGCTGCAGAAATGCAGGAACTTCATAATAAGATCAAGGAGCAGTTGAATAAGAGCAGCAATGAATATAAATGTAGAGTTGACCAACATAGGAGGAATCTTGAATTTGAAGTTGGAGATCAATTTCTAGCACATCTATGTTGTCGGTGGGAAATCCCTCCTACGAACTAGCACTAAGGGTTTTATCATGCATGCAGAAATGACCTAAAGATTCTTACCTTTTACCATAATCCCATGCCTAAACCCCATTACTCATATGTAAATACAAGGCTCAAGAGATTAAGTTGACGTAACTTATTTTTCGTGTTTTGATGTCGATCCCTTTTCATGCTTGGTCGTTCTTTGATTGCAACTCTCCTCCCAATGTTGACCTACATTCACTAAAGACAAACAAAGAACTCCACATGCATTTGATCTATGAACTAATAGGTTATAGATTGAATCAATCATACAATCAATATTCCAATAATGACAATCTCATATGGCGGGATGGGAAAAGCAATTCTTTTATTAACTTCACAATGATACCTTACAATGATAAAGTCAGCCACTGCTCCTCAATCCTGGTCCTGGGATCTTCTTCCACTATATTCCAACTGCTTTTCTCTATACTTCTCTTTGCACAAGAATGGAAAAAGGTTGGGATAAAGGGAATGATTAATTGGGTATAGTTTATTTACTATGATTCTCCTCCTTTCAAATGGGACCCCTAACCCTTATTTTATAGGCTAGAAGAAGCTAGGTATTTGGTTGAGTGATCGGACATGCATGGCTGAAAGGTTTAGTTAACTCACCCAAAGCTATGTGTTATGTCACCAACTTTCCTTTTTCCGTGATTTTGTAGGTACATGCAAGTTGTCTTGGGTCAGTTAGTGTGTACATGCATTCAGTAATGGAGCAGGGTGTGTGGGTCCTTATAAAAGGGGTTTTTAAGAAGAGTTGTTCAATAGTGCTTTGGAAAAGAAGGAATTTGAGATGGCCTGATGCAAGGTAAGCATTCTTGGTGAAAATTAGGGTTATAACAAATGCCTCCTAATGTGTGAGGTTAGAAGAGCATATGATGGCCGAAATACATTAACAATCCTCTCCAACATTCCAAACAAGTAAGCCCAGCGACCAAAAATTAGGAGGTGCCTTCTAAAAAATAATAATTGTCTCACCAAGGTGGGCATACCCATGGTCGGGATGAAATAACACCATGGATACCAATCAAATACATTGTATATCCATGCCATATAACTATATAAAGTGTAGCCATGAGAAATACACAACAAAGCTACATCTCGAAATAAAAAAGATATACATGAAGAGTATCCATCTTCTAGAAGTTAATGAGGCTTGATGGCTAGAGATGAGGTCTTCAGAGCTCGCGCAACAACTTCAAAATCTTTAAAACTCGAGTAGGAGTGTAATATGAGTGTAGGAATTCACTACCCATAGGTCTTTGATGGGTCGTCATTCATGGACTAGAGGATCTTGATGAACAGACTGAAGGCTTCATTGATCTCGAAAAAACACTTAATTGGACTTTTGGGATGGCTAGGCATGATGTCAAGGGACAAACTGCAGAGGGGACAACTCAGGCTTGGTAAAAACTTCCCTTGGACAATAGCACGACAAATGATGAGACTTGGGATTAACATAAGTTTACGAGGCAGGAGGCAACACAAGCTCTCCATATGTTTGGAAGAATAACCAAATGGAGGACACAACTCAATGTAGTGGGAACAACTTCCTAAGGTCATATTAAATCCCAGTGTTTGACGAACAAACTAAAAGATGTGATTTATCCAAGGGAGACTCATTGTGTTTCCAATACAAAGAAAATACTTTTCCCTTCCTCTTTTTGGGGTATATTTGATTTTTTTGTCTTTTTCAATAATTTTGGAAAAAGAATAAAATAATGTTACATTACAAAGGAGGAATGAGTGTCTCAAACATAAAATTCGAGGTGCAAGGACAAGACTGATGTTCAAAGAAAGTACACTCGGGAAAAATCCCTCCTGGGACCAAAGGTGTCAAGACGCAGAGGTAAAGTGTTATAGGGCTTGTATATAAGGCATGTGTCAGATGGTTCAGTTGAGAGCAACATGGAGCCGACATTATGTAATGCCCCATATTTTGACCTTAGGTAGTTAGAACATAGTTGCTTACTAATCTTAATAATTCAAAGTTTAGCATTTGTTTGGAGTCACAGGCATGGAGGGCCAAGAAACCTTGGAGCTAGGAAGCCGGCTAGGCTCCTAGTTGGCAGGGAGGATTCCGTTGTTTCACTCTGCGAAAGAGGGAAAAGAATGGTTGGAAGCACCTAGGACTACATTAAAATGGATGATCTTCGACAAACTAAGGAAGAGGTATTTTTCAGTGATGTTTGTTGTCGATATTTTGTATATAATTTTGTTTTAAGTTGCAAATCTTAGAGTTAACCTATTACTTATTTCATCATGCTATTTAGATTTATCGTTGAGAAAATGTAGAAGAATTGTGTAAATGAAATGAAATTATGTTAAAGAAAAGTTGTTATTGTATATGTATAAAATGAAAGATTAATTGTTTAACATATTGGTAGGGTGTTACATAATGATCATAACTTCGGGACGAAGTTTCTTGAAGGGTGGGTGTATGTAATGCCCCATATTTTGACCTTAGGTAGTTAGAACATTGTTGTTTACTAATCTTAATAATTCAAAGTTTAGCATTTGTTTGGAGTCACGGGCACAGAGGGAAAAGAAACCTTGGAGCTAGGAAGCTAGCTAGGCTCTTAGTTGGCAAGGAGGATTCTGTTGTTTCACTTGGGAAAGCAGGAAAATAATGCTTGGAAGTGCCTAGGACTACATTACAATGGATGAGCTTTTACAAACTAAGGAAGATGTATTTTTCAGTGGTATTTGTTGACGATATTTTATATACACTTTTGTTTTAAGTTGAAAATATTAGAGTTAACCTATTACTTATTTCATCATGCTATTTAGATTTATCGTTGAGCAAATGTAGAAGAATTGTGTAAATGAAATGAAATTATGTTAAAGAAAAGTTGTTATTGTATATGTATAAAATGAAAGAATAATTCTTTAACATCTTCGTAGGGTGTTACACATTAGACCAAAGACGCAGGTATGCAAATGTGGTTAACAAAACACACAATGGTAATGTCCTTTGATGTAAGTTTAACGATCCCAGAGAAGGTAAGCTCGCCGGTTTTTCATATTTAGAGAGTCTAAAAAACGTAAAAGGAAACTCTAGTGGGGTACCTTTTTCGAAAGTAGTCTAGTCGGTTCAAAAAAGTGGTAAATTAGCACCGAAAAGACGTCTATTCAAAACCATTTTAATGAGTGTGATAAAGAAAAGATCACTCGGCCATTTTTTCATTTTTAAGGAGTCTAAAAAAAGCTTAACTATGGACTCTGCCAGGAATTTTCTTCTGGACCATTTTAATGAGTGTGAAAGAATAAGGTCACTCAATGATCTTTTCAATTTTAGGGAGTCTAAAAAGAGCTTAACTATGGACTCCGTGGGGGTTCCTTTTTCATACATTTAGTCCCTCAAGCCTGAAAAAGGGTTAAAATGATACCTAAAGGTACTCTTCTAGAGAACTGGAGTTCCTTAGAGTATACCTTTGTTCATACAGTTGACCGTCCAGACCAAAAAAGGGGTAAACTACCGCTAGACAGACATGACTTCAAATTTCAGTTTAACGAGCGTGAAAGGTCACAAGATCGCTCAGAAAGCTTTTCACGTTTAGAGGGTATGAAAAGGGATTCAAAGAAGACCCGTGGGGGCTATGACTCATGTATGCAACTAGTTCAGGTAGAGCCCACTGCTAGGCTCTAACCAAGAGTCTCTTCAATAGTCAACTTGGAAAGTCTCCCAAAAGGGAAGAAAACAAAAACCACGGTGTAAGTCCTCCCATGGTATAGAAACCATAGTCATGGATTCAAGGATAGCCTCGTTTGAAGGAAATTCAAAATCTGAGAAATCACGCAAATGAGGGTCGACAGTCCCAAAGGATGAAGTAAACTGGCCATACTCCATATGATGATGGAAGTTCTGGCCAAGACTAGCAGATTCTATCAGCGAAGAATCATGAGCACGAGGGTTTGAAGATCTACAAACAATGAGATAAGACTTAGAAGGATACTTAAGCCCACTTGGACTAAGAGGGGGAAACAAGGGCTCCCATGCCCCCATTGGATAAACCAATGGATCAATTGTTGAGACTAAGTCTCGGGAAGGCCAACATGATTTCACAGGTTCCTGCTCAAAAGAAATTGAACATCGAGGATAAGATACCACATAATTAACCCATGGCGGGGTAGAGTCTACACAAACGCTAGGAACATATAAAGGGGTAGTATGAAATAATGTTGAATTAGGATGGTGATTATCATATGCCAGTTGGTCGATAGTGACAATGCTTCCATTGTGAGGGAAATGCATCACCCCGAAGAGTGTAGACACTACAACATTCATAGCATATACATAATCACACCCGAGAAGCATATTGAAATATAACGGGCATTACACCACCATAACATAAACAAGGACAGTCGTCCCACATAAAGATATAGGTAACTGAGGAAGAACCCCCAAATATTCACTAGGACATCTGTCAAAATCCAACATCTCATGTGAAGAAGACACAAGCTCGGGAGATCCCAAGACTTTCCAAACTGTGGAGGATATAATACTTGCAGAGGCTCCCTCATCCACAATACATCGATAATTTTTTGTTGAATTAACTTCAACCCTTATTTGAAAAGGTGTGGTAGAAGGAAGATGAGGCTCAACAAGGTCATTCCAATCAAAGGAAACCATCCTAGGGCTTGGAGGGGGTGTGCTCGAAACGAGCAAAATGCCCCTTTGTTCTGAAAGTATTGAACCGTAAATGTAAAAACATAGTTGGTAGACATGTCACTCCCCAAAAGAAGAGTGGGATCATCCAATGACTGCATCATCATGACCACTTTTGCAACCAATGGTTGAATAGGCTACAAGACTACATGGTCTAAAGGCACATCACCCCTCAAAAGAGGAGTGGGATCAGCCGATGACTGCATCGGCATGATGACTTTCGCAACTAATGGATGAATAGGCTATGAGACTACATGGTCTAAAGGCACCTCACCCCCCAAAAGAGGAGTGGGATCAGCTGATGACTGCATCGGCATGACCACTTTCTCAACCAATGGCTGAATAGGCTGAGAGACTACAAGGTCTAAAGGCACGTCACCCCACAAAAGAGGAGTGGGATCAATCAATGACTGCATCGACATGACCACTTTTGCAACCAATGGCTGAATAGGCTGCAAGACTACATGTTCTAAAGGAACCTCACCCCCCAAAAGAGAAGTGGGATCAACCGATGACTGCATCAGCATGACCAATTTCTCAACCAATGGCTGAATAGACTGTGAGGAAACCTCAAAAGACTTAGAATCAGAATATCTTGTAGGCAAGGACCACAGTCTTTGTACCTATGGAATGTCAGGGCACAAATGAGTTAGGTGATCTCCCTTGCAAAGCTTACAATGGAACTTAGGATTACGTCCTATCTATCTAGGTTTCTCAATAGAATTAATGCCCCCAGCATGACTAGCAGTGGTTGGTTTCACATCTCCAACATGACTTGTATAGGTTAGTGATGGGTCGATAACATGACTTGAAGAGGCTACAGACCTATTACCAGTATGACTAGCAATGACCAGAATTTTCCCCCTAGATGGACTTGTAGAGGGTGGGTGTGTGCCCCAACCATAACTTGCAGAGGCTCAGTGCTGGTCTTCAACATGACTTGCAGAGGTTGTTGACCTATCTCCAACATGAATCGTAGAGGTTGGTGATTTCTTCCTCCTATTCTTCCTCTTTCTATTTCGTTTAGACTTTCGGTTACTAGTAACTGTACTTTCACCAGAGGCAGGAGAAGGAGGAGGAGAAGACTTTGTTGATGAAGAAACATCAACAGGGTGCCCATGACATAAAGTGCTTAACTGAGAAGTGTCAAGAGAATTTGGGACATTTGGAATGGTATCCAACCAAACCGATAGTCCCACATTCAACCCAGGAATGTACAAAGTGGCCATCAAAGGGACACCAAAGTTTCCGAAGAAAGGAAAAGCACATGAATCCCCTTGCAAAGGGGTTCCTTGGTTGGTATTATCAGGAAATTTAGCCATGAATATCTTATTCATAGGTTCTCCCTTTTTGGGATCATTCGATTATGTGAAAATCTCACACACCGACTTTGAAGAACCATTGTTATCAAAACAATATCTATAAAGAGGCGGCTCCATGTTTCTAAGCGGAAGACTAAAAAGTCCTCTCAACTAGTGGAGTGGGAGGTCTACCACCCTAGTTCAAAGACCCAAAGCCACTGACTAACTAACTCACTATGGAAAACTAAGGAGCATAGAGCACACACTAGAAGTTCCTAAAGGAAAATCAAGCAAACAACTAACTAGTTGGAAGAACAGTTATGCCAACCAACACTAGAGAAATTTACCGATGCAAGTGAAACATGAAAATGGAAGCACCCTTGGGGTATACTTTGCAAAGCATGGCCCAATTTCCTCCCTAGGTACCGTGGTATACCCCCACAGTCACTTGTGTAAGTCCCTAGAAAGATAGGCAACTATTTTGCCAACGCGCGAACAGTCACCAGGCGGGTACAGTCGACAGTCGAGTAGACCACAATGAGCAGGGTATCAAGCCCGAAACTTTTCAAGGGTATTGAAATCAAGTGGTCCAGAAGATAATTGAGGACCTCAAATATATTTGAGACCCATGAAGGTCCTTGGAAAATGCAATCGACAGAATTCCAAGACAAGCCCTCTATATGTGTTGTCCACTACGATTGGTCCGTCTTTGGAGGGGTTATCTCTGCTACCTTTCCACACACGACCTCGTGTTTAGCCCCTGTGTTAGAGGGTGGTCCTAGATAACTTTCACGATACTAGAATTTAACACTCCCTAACTCAGAATCCAATGTTTGATTCAATGGCCTTGAAGAGTTTCCTCTCCAACCTAATTCAAGGCCCTAACCCTAAACTAGTTGGTTGACCTTACAAACATAAAGTTGAGTAAATTTTAATTAGCATTCTTTTTAAGTCTTGATTTACTCAAAAGGTGTGGTAGTGCAACTGATGTTGTTAAGACTCTTATGAAAAATGATAAAACTTATGTGAACACTAGCAAAGAATGATTATATTTCTTATTTTTTTATTTTTTTTGAAATGATTTTAAAATTAGAAGAAAACACAATGCTATGCTAATTTCTTTTTCTTTTTCAAATAACAATGCAAAGCAAATGGCAGGAAAGAAAGAGATCTAACAAACTAAGTTTTTTTTTTATTATTTTCTTCCAATCACAACAGAAATAACGAAATATTCTAAAAGAAACTGATGAATGCACGATTCATGCCCCCCCCGGGCCATGAGGGGGAATTATTGTTCAAAATGTAACTCATTTTTCTTAAAATTTCAAGCTAAAAATAAGTTTAAAAAGATAGGAAACACAAGAAATCTTCTAAATGAAAAAGAAAGCTATTGCTGTGATCAAACCTAGGTTATTGACTACTATGACAGAGACCAAAAAATCTAAGAGGTATAAACTCTTGTCAAACAAAAGGATGAATGCCTCTCCTAAAAAAAAAAGTTCTCATTAGGCACGCTACTGACAGTTCAACAGCCAGCATGTGCATGCGAGCTGTGTAAGTTCAGAGCATGTGTACACGCATGCAGACCTTATGCAGGCCACGTGTACCTCTGCAAATCTTCAAAAAATGAAAATAAAAGAAATCAAGCACTGGCAAAGACTACTGGTATTGAGAACCAGAATCTCTTGAAGACTCAGAAACCTACTTTGACAGAAAAATAAAACAATTCAAGGAAAATTTCATAAAACAAAACCAATCTGAGGTGAAACCTAAGCTATGAACTGCAAAAAATAGAGACTAGAATAAGTTCCATAAAAACCCCTGAGAAGGATTGTTTCTGATAGGGGAGAGGGTGACTGCCTCTCTAAAATAAATTTTCTAGAATCATACACGTGACTGACACTTCATCATCTTGTGTGTACACGTGGGCTGTGGGAAGGTAGGGCATGGGTACACTCGTGAAGACCTTATAGAAGTCGTGTGTACCTCTATTGGTCTCGAAAAAAAAATGCATTCAAGAATAGAAACAGAGATAACTGGTATGGAAGACCAAAATATCTGTTAGCTCAGACTTTTTCAGAAACTTTAAAAACAATAAATGAAACCAGTTCTTAAAAATACCCAAGAAAAAACATTCCCAGAAACCCTAGAGATCCCCAATGGAGTCGCCAATTCTGTTGTGGGTGGGAAATCCCTCCTATGGACTAGTACTAAGGGTTTTATCATGCATGTAGAAATGACCTAAAGATTCTTACCTTTTACCATCATCCCATGCCTAAACCCCATTACTCATATTTAAATACAAGGCTCAAGAGATTAAGTCGACGTACCTTATTTTTCATGTTTTGATGTCGATCCCTTTCCGCGCTTAGTCGTTCTTTTACTGCCACTCTCCTCCCAATGCTGACATGAATTCACTAAATATAAACAAAGAACTCTAGATGCATTTGATCTATGAACTAATAGGTTAGAGATTGAATCAATCATACAATCAATATTCCAATAATGGCAATCTCATGTGGCGGGATGGGAAAATCAATTCTTTTATTAACTTCACAATGATACCTTACAATGATAAAGTCAACCACTTCTCCTCGATCCTAGTCCTAGGCTCTTCTTCCACTGTCTTCCAACTATTTTTCTCTATACTTCTCTTTGCACAAGGATGGATAAAGGTTGGGACAAAGGGAATGCTTAATCAAGTATAGTTTCTTTACTATGATTCTCCTCCTTTCAAATGGGACCCCTAAACCTTCTTTTATAGGCTAGAAGAAGCTAGGTATTTGGTCGAGTGACCGGCCATGCATGGCCAAAAGGTTTAGTTAACTCACCCAAAGCTGTGTGTTATGTCACCAACTTTCCTTTTTCTATTCTTTTGTAGGTACATGTGGGCTTTCTTGGGTCAGCTAGCATGTACACACGTTCAGTAATGGAGCAGGGTGTGTGGGTCCTTATAAAAGGGTTTTTTAAGAAGAGTTGTTCAGTGATGTTTTGGCAAATAAGGAGTCTGAGATATCTTGATGCCAGGTAAGAATGTCTGGTGAAAATTAGGGTTATAACAATCTAAGGAAGGAGAGGTTCCCAAGAGGAAGATATAATAAATTGAAATTGAAAAAGATAAGGCCATGTAAAATTCTGAGAAGATTTGGAGAAAATTATTATGAAATAGAGCTTCTATAAGATGTGGGTAGTTTGCCCATATTCAACATTGTAGACTTATATCCATATCAGGAATATGGATCCATAAGATCTGAATATCAAAGGAAGATCCAGTGGGAGAAACAGATTCATGTAGCAAAGAATTCGCAGATGGATAAGATCATAGATCAACGAATTGGTAAGAAGACCAGAAGGAAAACATATCTTAAATATTTGGTAAAGTGGAAAGGACGAACAATGGAAGACGCCAGTTGGGTTGGTTAAGAAGACATCTAGAAGCATGGAATATTAGTGTAGGAGCTCATGGACAAGAGTCCATGAATTTTTCAGCCAAAGGAGTATGATGTAGGAGCATCACCAACAAAGCATGCATGGAAGATAGCTCGATGCACTAGTGCATATTTTGAAATGTTTTGAATTTCAAGGATCAATGTATTAATGTAATATATGAAAAATATTTTTGAATTATGAACTTCTTGAATGAACAGAGGTTGATCCATCGCGTAGGATCTATGGGAAGATGTAATTTTTTTTTAATGAGAAGGATCACAATACATATTTGGAGCGTCTACTCTTATCTGTCTAACTCAATATTCATTGTAATAGATGTTAAGTAGTTGGTAGAATTTAATTTTGATAAGATAGCATAGAGTAGTTGGAGGGAAAGGCTCAAAGAGCACCCTTTGTATAAAGGTTTGTATTGTTGCCTAGGAGAGTTTGGTTGAAAGGCAGTTGAATCTAATGTTTTAGATTTCCATTGTAGTCAAGAGTTGGGAGATACAGAGAAAAATTGTAGGAATGTATGTAAGTTTCAGTTGAATAAATATAGCAGATGGACATTATCCCATTTTTTGTTGTTGTTGTGTCTATCTAGACGAGTGAATGGTAGACTTTTGTTTATTCTCAAATATTTTTTATTTCTTGTTCTTATATCTATGAATGCATTTACAGGGATGAATGTATGAGTCACTGTGAAGAGTGAATAAGTTTCAATTGTTTCCCTTCTTTAGGTGAGTGCAAGGACTACAGAGCATCTGCAAGGAGTGTGTGACCGAGTATATTTTGACTCAAAGCTCAGAAGAGGTAGCATGAAACTTATGCATGCAAGGAGTGCATAGCATACATAAGGAGTGCATGAATGAGTCTGTTTTGACTTGAAATCTCAAGGCGGAATAGTGTGATTTAGTCATGAGAGAGAGAAGATGTTAGAGAACAAGCCCAAGGAATGTGAGATTATTGACAGAGGAGTTGAGTGTAGAGGAGGACCCATTTCAAGGTGTGCACAGGTTGAAAATTCGACTAAGTGTCGAAGGAAGTGTTAAGAGGAACGGAAGTAAATTGAAGATGTAAAACTCAGAAGAGAGAGCGGAGGAAAATCTTCAAAGAGAGACATTCTTGAGGTTTCCATAAGAGTAAGTGGACAATATTCATTTCATAGGGAGACCAACAATTCCATCATTAGATCTAGGAGAGATACATGAAGGGTAGTCGTAAGGAGTTTTGACACTTCAGATTTCAGGAAGTCTGAAGACCCATTGAAAGCAAAGTCATGAAGTTCGAAGTTGCGAGCTGATTTCAGCCATAGATATTGAGGAGAACATGTGGCAACGGGTTAAGGAATTCAGAAATTGGGAATCCAAAAATCTCATGGTGAGAGTCCTAGAGGTTAGCAAAGGCGTGAGACCCGAACCATAGTGGGGATGGTGATTCTGAGGAGAAACATGGTGAAAGTACGAAAAATCAGAGGAGCACGCTTCAGAAGAAGTTGGAGGAGGAGTTCGGGATAACCCTGAAGTTTGAATCACAAATAGATAGGCCCACGGCCATAGGCATGGTCACTTGAGAGAAGGACCTATGTGTGTGTGGGTAGAGTGGTTTTGGGTGCCTGCAAGGACCCAAGGAGTCGCTTTGACTCAGTGATTTGAACAATCCAATACTAGGAGGTCGAGAAACACTTTAGAGGGAAGGGGGTTTGTGCCATATTTCAATTTGAAGAGGAAGCTACTACTACCCCATGGAATGTATCCTCTCCGTTGAACCTAGCACCTGCTACTCATCCATTACCAAAATTCAAAGAGCATCTCCCTATGTTTTCAGGAAATAACATAGTCACTGCAAATGAACACTTGGTGGTATTCTCTAATTCCTGTCACAATATAGGAGCTAATGACACTGATACTTGTATGCGCTTATTTGTTAGCTCCCTTGAAGGGAAAGCAATGAAATTTTTATTTGATCTTCCTCCCAAGATTATTTCCACTAGGGAAGAGTTAGTTTACTAGTTCAAATCTACTTATGGGCAGCCTAAGAGCCCAATTGAACAATTATAGGAATACAATAACATTACGTACAAAGACAATTAGACTATCAAGTCTTTCAACCTACAGTTCACCAACTTATATAATCAAATTCTCGAACTTATTCACCGCCAGAACCAAGCCACTTTTATGAATTACCATAATACCATACCTTCCCCTTATTTTCATAGGATTGAAGAAAAATCTATTGAAAATCTTCGTTCTACTCTACATACTTGTCTAGAGTATTATGAATAACTGGAAAGAACATGTCTTCCAAAAGGAAACTTAATTAAGCAAACATACATGTCTTCCCTCTAACAACTTGTACAAGATATGAATAATCAAATGATAGTGTATGAAGGAAAGGGATATGTCCCTTCACTTACTCCCGAAGCCTCATCTTCCTCTTCACCATCTTTTAGGAATCCCAATTAAAACAACTTTCAGCCCAAAGCCATCATGCCTTGCACTTCATGTAAATTTTATGATGAAAATCACAAGGAAATTACTTTTGAGGTAAATAAGAGTGTTAGAGATAACATCTTTCTCAAAATCCCTGAAACTACTATTGTTGTTCTAGATTTTGTAGAACCAGAGGATGTCATGATCATAAACACTAGGAATAAATTCTATGCTTCAAATGTAAAATATGATCCCCCTCGTACTTGTTCTAGCCCAAGCTCATCTTCACCAACTGCTACTGTACAAGCTACCAAAACTCCTGATAGTCAAGGAGTCCCTTCTCCTCTTCCCTCTTCCAAATATAATATTCTCAACCAATTGGCTAATATCAAGGTTGATGCTACTCTTATGGACATGGTTGTCATCCTTAAGCAACAAAAGCATCTAAATTTTTTTATGGAAGGAAACACTTCCACCATAGTCAATCTCTCCAAAGAGGTAAAATAAGAGGATTTTATTGTAAATAAAGTAGGCATAAATAATTTTAGACACCCTGTAAAAACCCTCGATTTTTAATTTCTATAAAGATTATGGAAAAAATATCCAATTTTTTTCTAACTAATGATAGTTCGAGCCTAAACGCAATGTAGAAAATTATTATGGAAGATCTAGACTTGTCTTGTACAAATGAAAATGACAGAAGCATGCTCTCTTATAATAGTTTACAACAATCAACTATAGGTGAAATCAAAGATGTGACTTTGGTTCTATGTGCACATCCTGAAATAAGGACAACCCTTAATATTTAGGTAATTGACATGCTAGTAAGTAATTATTTAATCATATTAGGAAGAAAATGGAAATCCTTGACAGGTGGATATCTCTCACTCGATGGGACACACTTATCCATTCCTCGAAATGTGAAGAACATCATAGTCCTAAGGGAGGGAAGAATTTCACCATATATAAAAATTATTCCACAACCTAATGTAAATTATGTTGAGGAGGACCTAGGAGTGTATTCCATATTTTCAGATGAGGATAAAACTACCCTGGAACAAATTGACCCAGAGGATGGGATGTGGCATATGCACTTTGATGGTTCATGCTCAAATGAAGGTTATGGAGCTAGAATTATCTTTTACTCGTCTATAGGTAAAATTCACAACTTTTCTTATAGGTTAGAGTTTTCTTGCACAACCAATGCCACCGAATTTGAAGCATTACTTCTAGGTATTGAAAATGCCTATAATTTAGGTTGTGGTCACCTTACATTTTTTGGGGACTCTGAACTTGTTGTAAACCTTGTATGAAAAATACATTTTCCTAGAAACAAGTTGATGAAGAATTACAACCAAGTTTTTTGGGTGCTTATCTCAAACTTATTATCATTTAACATCGCTCATGTTAAAAGGGAACTTAATTCAATGGCTGACAAGTTAGTTGTTTTTGCAGCCTCTCCTACTTGGTAACTTCTACTACAAAGACCTGACTGTACTTTTCAATCCTTACATCATCCTAATATCCCTGACAATCTAGATTCATGGTAGGTATTCCCTAATGATTAAAGAATTTGTTCTTTCATACAAAATGAACAATATAATCCCAAGGAGATTATATCCATGGATAATAATAAAATTTCGAAGGGCTTGATTCCTATAGAAATTTCATTTTCATTGAGTGATGTAGGAAACAAATAAACACATAAAGAATAGGAGTCAAAAAGGAAAGTGGGTGAAACCATTTCCTTGAACATTAGGACACCTGATTTCCCAATGAATGTTAAGATAGGTGCCCAATGTACTGAAAAGTTGAAATTCATTGAGTTACTTCATGAATTTCAAGATGTTTTTCCTTGGTCTTATGAGTATCTTCTTGGTTTTGATACTGCTCTTATACAACATGCCATTCCTATCAAGGAAGACATAAAACTGGTTAGGAAAAAACAAAGACCCATTAACCCCGCACTAGAAGCAACTATTAGGAAGGAGTTGGAAAAAAATTTGAAGGCTGGGATAATTTTCCCTGTTAAGTATTCTGAGTGGGTTTCCAACTTGGTTCCTATTCAGAAGAAAACAAGTCGGATCTAATTGTGCATTGATTTCTGTGCATTAAATAGAGTGAGCGTAATAGACCATTTTCCTCTCCCTAATTTGGAAATGATTTTGCAACAAGTTGCAGGGTCACATATGATGTCCTTACTTGATGTTTTTTCTGGTTATAATCAGATCATGGTAAAAAGGAAAGATAAATAAAAAACCACTTTCATTACATGCTAGGGAACATTTTCTTATGAACACGTGCCTTTTGGCTTATCTAATGCAGGTGCCACTTTCCAAAGAGATATGGAGATATCGTTTGACGATCTGATCGGTAAGATTATTTAGAATTATCTTGATGACTTGACTGTATATTCAAAGAACCTATTAGATCATTTTGGTCATGTTAGAAAGGTTCTCATGCGATGCAGGAAACTTGACATTTCTTTAAATCCTTCTAAGTCTATTTTAAGCATCACCAAGGGAAAACTCCTTGGGTATATTGTCTCTGATTCATGAATACACATAGATCTCGAAAGGATTATTGTTATTCTAAACTTTTCTTCCCCCACTTCCAAAAAGGAGGTTCAATCCTTTATGGACATTATCAACTTTGTTCGTAGGTTTGTTCCTAATTTTGTTTTAATGGTCAAACCAATTCATAATCTTCTCAAGCAAGATCGCTCATTTTATTGGACTGATGACAATGAGAATGCTTTCGTAAGGATTAAAAAGGAAATTATTTGCTCACTAGTTTTGGCGAAGCCAGATTTTGAGAAATAGTTTATTATATATACTAATACCACAAAGGAAGTAGTCTATGATATCCTCCTACAATGTGATGACCAGAATAATGAAAAACCAATAGCTTACATGAGTCAAATCGTAATTCAAATATTCTTATATTTAAAAAAAAATCTTTCGCTCTTGTTAAAGTTGTGGATAAATTTTGCCACTTTATCTTAGGCAAGCACACATTGGTAAAAGTCCCTTTACCTGCTGTTAATTTTTTTTCTCTCATGGAATTATCTTCTAGAGAAGCTTGCACATTGTTTTTCCAAGATCCAGGACCATGATTTAACCATGATGATGTCAAAAACCATTATGGGACATGACTTAGCCCTTCACTTGGCTCAACATGCTAAGGAAAGTGAAGAAATTTATGAACAAGATAGCCCTCTATCAACACTATTTTACATTGATAGTCAAATCCTTCCTATAGCTAAACATCCATAGTATAAAGACCTGGGGTATTATGTGAAAAATCAAATATGTCTAGAAAACTTAGTTACTCATCAAAGGAGAAGCCTTTGTCTTGAATCTTTCAGATATGTCATTTTAGGAGACTTCTTGTTTAGGAGATCTATCAATGGTATAGTACTTCACTTTGTAAATAATGAGGAAGCACATAAATTGTTACAAGAAACCCATGTATATTCATATTATTTCATTCATGTGGGTGGCCAAGTTTCTGCTAAAACTATTGCTTTTAAAATAATTAGAAAAGGGTATTAATTGCCTTAAAGGATTCTTATAACTTTTAATTTCTTGTGACAAGTACTAGAATTTCGCTGGGAGATAACATCTTTCTTCCATGCCTTTATAACCCGTCCTCCATGCCTTTTCTTTTTAAAACTGGGGTCTGTACTTTATTGGTCCTATTAATCCTCCATCTTCAATAGGTCAAGTTTTCATCTTGACTGCCATAAATTATTTTACGAAATGGATTGAAGTTGTCCCACTTAAGCATTCACAGGATGAGTAGGTTATTTATTTCCCTGAAACTAATATTTTCTCCATATTTGGCCTTCCTTTAGAGATTATTACAGATAAGGGTCCTTCTTTTATTTTTGCTAAGATGACTCAGTGTCTAGCTAAACTAGGAGTTAAAATTTTTACCTCATCATGCTATTACCCTCAAGGAAATGGGAAAGTCGAGTCTACTAACAAAAATATTTTTAGAATTATCAAGAGGCTCATTGAAGATAATACTTTTCAATGGCACATCCTCCTCACTTACACCCTTTGGGAAGATCACACTACTACCAAGGTTAGCACAGGTTGCACTTCCTTTCAGTTTTTTTATGGTCAAGAAGTTATCTTACCTACCGAGTTGGAACTTTCTTATCTAAGGTTGATGCTAGAGATTGAAGAATTAAATTATTCTAATATATCTCAAAGAATAAATGCACTATTGGATTTAGAGGAAGAAATTAAATTTTCCTTGGATAACATAAAGAAAATATAGTAAACTGTGAAGAAATATTTCAATAAAAGTGCAAAAGTTGTCAGATTTAAGGTAAATGAGAAAGTATTGTTTTGGGATTCATATCACGCTGATAGAGGAAGGCATTCAAAGTTTCAAAAGTTATGTTTGGTTCCTTTTTAAATCGCTTTTGTCCTTGGTGAAAATTCTTATCTTCTAAAGGACTTGGAAGAGCGATTATTTTCCTATAGCACCAATGGTTCCCACTTGAAACACTATATGGAATTAGATTGAAATTTAAAATGTTGTATGGAATTACTTCTGTATTATAATTTCGTTTCACTTCTTTGATTTCGCTTTGCTAATTTATTTTATGTTGTTTCATTTCTGTTGTTTTTCTTTTATTAATTTATTTTCATTTTAGAAATACAATTCTAGATCAGTTTTTCCACAATGATGTTATTCTGCAAGTATTGTTAATCAATAACAATCAAGTTACACAACTTTCATGATGTCCCTCCTTAAAGACATCACTGAAATTGTTATCTGCTTCCAATACTACTGTTAGATAAGATAATTTGATTTTCATCCCTATTTTTTTCTTTCCTTTTCTTCCTCCACCTTGAGATTCAAAAAGAGCACACCAAAAAATTTTGTACTTAAAGAAAAAAATTATTTTACTATGATTAATCGAATGTTATGCATACATGGATAAGCCCTTCATAAGTAACACTTTCCATGAGTTATTCCCAAAATCCAAAATCATTTTTTCCCTTAAACCTCCTCACTTCCCCTATTGCATAATCATTCTAATATACAATTCCTTGATCTAATGTTCATCTAGTCCATGAAACCAGACATTCTGAGTTCTTAATCTGTTGGAAATAGATTTCCTTTTGGAGTCACTAGTTTGTTTATGATTAAAAACGCAACGATGAATACTATGCTCACAAATGATTTCCAAACTTTATTAATTATTTGTATTAATAATAAACTAGTAGGTGGGACCCCCTTGTTGACTTGTGGTGCTATGGTGGATATGTTTCACTTATATTTTGTTTGATTATGTGATGGTACCAGTATAGTCTCTTATAGTTCGATGTTTCAAATTATGGTTTAAAATGTTATGGTGACATGAGCTTTTTGGTTGATTGATGCATAGCACTGAATGGTTTTGATGACCACTCATAGATTATGTTAATCCTTCCATATGGATGAAAGGATCATTATCATTGTTGTTTTGATATTGTGATTAAACATGGATTAATTCATTTAAATGATATTAATAAAAGACAACAATGGAGCTCTTTTTAAAAGAACTATACACAAACTCTAATGTAATTTATTATTGTGACAGAAGAGGGATACACTAAGCCCTTGCTACAATGGTTATACACCTTGTTGAATGTTATATGTTGAATGCACATGGGCTAATGTTATAGCACATTGTTATTTTGGAGAGTTTGACATTACTAAGGGTGGTGCACTATGAAAATGAGATATGGAAATGAATATGTGGTTGATTAAATGCTTAGTGCTATGGTGAATTGGCTGGATAATATGTTGAATTGAATGAGACTGGAGGGGAGAAGCGACGTGCATTTACTGCACATCACTAAAACACCCCTCGATCATGTTGCACTAGTCATTCTTGCATTTTGGTTTTTGTCTCTGGTGGTTGTTGGTGCTCCATGTTTTTGGGTCGTGAAGGAGGCATATAGTCTAACTTCTTCCTCGTGCAGGATTTTCCAGGTATGGGTTCCTTACTCTTCCATCCATGATGGTTACTCTTCCCTATGAATCAATTTTTGGTTCAAGATTGCTCACAGTCTGTTTGAATTTTAAGTTGTTATTGGATTTTTGAATTGTGTATTTGTGTTGTTTCCATGGTGTTTATGGTGATTATTCTGACTGTAGGAATTTTAAAAAAGAAATGGTTATTCTCTCCTTGCTGTGTGTAATATTTGCATAAGTTTATTGGATTAAATAATAGTGAAGCATTCTCAGTTAGCTTGGGTTTTGGGCCTTGATTTGACAAGCTCTAAGATTTGTGCATGGGTGTTAAAACCAGTCTCTGTGTTTAAGATATGCCACTCCATTTTCATTTATATGGTTGATATTTTTCGATCCTCTAGGTTACAATGTGGACTATTGAAAGTTTAAAGTTTTTCTTGCCTTGACTTAGGAAAGCCCCGAGATGTTAGATATCATAGTGTTTCCCTCATTGACACTGTTTCCTGGAAAGAATTGCATAGTTGGTTTTAAACTCACCCTGAAGTTTAATGGAAACATTATACATGCTTTTGGTTATGAAAAAAGTATTATGTGTTCTTGGTTGATTGGGAATGATTTGGTTATGTTCTTCATTGGGAAATTATAAAAGAAGTCCGTACCTAATTGTTTATGTGAATCTTGGGCTTAAGAGTTGCATGTTATTTGATTCAAAGGTTATTAGAATCAATCCTTAGGTTTATTATATTTAAAAGAGACCCATGTGTGTATGGATTGGGGCCTGATTAAGAGTTTTAATGCCCAATTCAATTGTTCCGAACAATGTTAAATAATAAACAAGTGGTGGTACATATTGTACATGTTCTTATTGGTTTTAAAGAATAAGAATGGGATATAAATGGTTGGAATCACTATGTGTATTCTATTGGTTTTAAAAAGAAAAAAAAAATTAGCATTGGAGTATGAATGGTTGTGGCTCAAAGGGTTATTATCGTTTATCATATCGATTGTAACGTTGTTGTTATGAATTTTATATAAAGTTTATATGGGTGAGAAGGATGATGTAATTGAATATTTATGAGCATATAAATTATTGTTTGGGAGCCAACAAGTAATTTGTAAAGGAAGTAACAGTTTAAATTGTGGTTTTGAAAAGTGAATACTAATTGAATTGTGGAGCTATGAATAGAGATATGTTTGATTGTTTGTTTTGATCTATTTTTATATGAATAGTATACATAATATGTCGTTGTCATTCTACCACTTTCATAATATTCCCCTCATAATCCCAATTTCATTTTTGACTACCCTGTTCTGTAAAATAAATTAAAAGGGTTTGTGTAACAATGACAAAAGAGATAACACAACAATGGTTGGCCCCTGATATTTTGGTATTTTATTACACAGTTAAATTATTTAATAATTGTTGACAAATATTCGTGTATTTATTCCCTCTCATTATACCACCTTTCGCTCATTACACTCCCTCCATATGTCCCATGAACCATATCACCCCCTTCTCACTTGGTGATTATTAAATAGTTTGTTATGGATGGATTTGCAAGTATATCGTGTCAATTTCTATGGAAAAATTTTTATTCATACAAGAAGAATGTCATGTATGGTTTATTAAGGGCTTAGTCACTGATGAACTACTGATACAGGATGAGTTTCCTTAGTAGGGGAAGCCATGGAAGAAAAACCAGAGGCGGGGGAAATTGGAATAGAGGGCCTAGAAGGCCTATATTTTCCATTCATTTTGATGTTGATCCCAAGGAATTGAACCAATTGTTCCAAGTTTGGTTCTTTAACTAGATCAGGAAAGGAATAGTACAACCTCAATCAAAGAGACCCCCCTTCTAGCCTCAGAACATCCCTAGAATTCTTGTGCCTCCTCGTGTTTCCTTGAAACCATAAGTCCCTACAAATGATGGATGGAAAGATACTCTCAACCTGGCTATCTTACACCATCATGACTGGCCCAATATGTCATTACCTCCTCTACCATCTATCAATCCTAATGATCAAATTTCTAATGTTGATTCGCTTGTCCAATCTTCACATGCTAGTAAAAGAATTAAAAATGATATTCCCCTTGTGCAAGATAAAGGAAAAGTTGATGCCTCCCCTTCCTCTCCCTCAAATGATTCCTCAAAATCCATGTCATCCTGTACGCATTTGAAGGATGATTTTTCCCATGTAATCAATGAAATACAACCTCAAGGTTCAAATCAACCACAAGATACTTCTGGGAAATCAAAGGGGGACAATAGTGATAAAATAAAAATTGCCCCTCAGAGTGGTAAGTATGGTTTTTAGATTATGTGTTTTTATGATTTGAGTTGATAGAGACATTGTTGATGGTCTGCATAAAGTTTGGACAACAAGCTCTTTTTTGGATAATTTGGATTATGTGAATATTTATATATATTTTGGATATGATTTAAATTATTTCTGGTATTTACATATTCAATTTTGAAGGTATCTAAAGGAGTTACAAGGGTGGAACGTGTTGAAATGATTATCCATTTGTGCTATATTTTATAATTCAAAAAAAAGAAAAAGAAGAGAGTCGCAAGGGGTTCCACCTACCTAGTTATTATTAATTAAAGACCCTTAACTATTATTATTATTATTATTTATTTCTCCTAAGCTAAATTAGTTAAGTCAAACTAACTTAACTAAAGAAAGTAGTGGAACTAATTCAACTTATTTAGAAAACATAAAAGCTAAATGAGAAGAAAAAACAAGGGGGGAATAGAAGGAGAAAGAAAGACTAAGGTTTGTTGTTTTGATTTCATGAGATAGTTCATTTTTTATTCATTCTTAAGTTTATTCAAAGCCTAATTCTCTTTTTGACAACAGGGTCCTATTGTAAACAACAAGGTTCAAAATTGAGCCAAATTATTCAGATGCTTGTTTTAGAGATGTTGATCCATCCTTGATAGTTTGTGTATTCTTGTATGTTTGTGGATTAAGTTTCATAGTTGATAAATTATATTTTGCAGAGTCAAATTGGTAGCAGACTATGGAAAGCTCATCCAGATTATAAATTTTAGTTTTTACTTCTTGTCAGAGTCCTTTTGTATGGTGTTCGACAAGGATCTCTACATTATAATTTGGTCCATGCCCTCACATGGGCTTTGTAAAGAGTAAAACACTTTTGATATCTTGCTATGAAATAAATCAGATTTATATTTTGTCTCATTTGTGTGTATTTATGACTTTGATATGTTTTCTTTTTTATCTCCGTATTTACTTTATGTAATTTGTATACATTTCAGAAATTTATATAAAAATTTATGTTATTTTGCAACATTCTTTTTATTAATAAATAATCATAAACCCTTGTAATAAATACTTGCATATTGGGAAACTATTTTTGAGGCTATAAAACACAGGGTGATATTCCTGACTATATTTTCCTAGCCAAATAAGATTGAAAATTATAGAGTAAGGTAATTCATACCTTTTCCTCAACAATATGTGAAACTATTGAGTTGCCTCGATAAGATGCTTGTACCACTTCAGGAACATTGCATTATTGAACTCCATATTCTTTGAGTCCGACCTTGTGTGTCAGGGCTCAAACATTTTGGCTAGGTTACCCTTATCTGCAGGTGAAAATTATCTTCCTATGGGTGACGTCCATTTCCACATAGTGAATGCAACTAAAAGGTAGCCATATGTAAAAGTTCCTCCTTTATCCTAAGCCTCCTCAGACGTGGCTAGGAGTTCATCTAGTAGGTAGCTTCACTATTTAAATACAACTCCATTTATGTAGAAGTATGCTACCTAAAGGGAATTGAAGGTGCATTCTCCCTTGTAGTACGAGAGCATAAAATTGCTAGCAATAACGTAGCAGGATGTTTGGATTGTATCTGCTAGGATTGGGTCAATCTTGGTTGTACATCTGCCTCTCTGTGTATGGAATTTCTCATACAAGATGACTTCACCCTTCTTATTCCTATGCTTTCTTGGCCCTTGGAATCCTTTTGATACATTCTCATCCTCAAGGAATAATCCATTGAGCTGGTGGATATGCTTGGCATGAATCAGGTATCGTCTAATGAGCCACAAGCTCCTTTCATGAACCCGACTGATCAAAAACTTGGTGCACCGTGCAACCTCACTAGTAGTTCTAAAAATTGGTAGATCCTTGAGGTTCATGATGGTGAAGTTGAATAGGTTGATGAATTCTATTTTTGGAAAAAACTCCATACCTCCCATTTCATATGGAGCCAACTCCTATAATACACTAATGTTCATCTAGGGGAACAAAACTTGGTCCTTCAGGTCGAGGTCAAGGATTTTTACCTGCTCGACCTTTCCCTTGACATCTCCCATGATATAGACCCAGGGATCATATGATTGATCTAGAATTGCATATTTTGGGGGTGAATTCTGGCCTCCAGTTGCTCTTGTCATTTTCTCTCTGGATTGTTAAAGAAAACTAGATGAAATGAGTTGGGGCTCAAGTTCGCAACTAGTGAGCAGGAGATTTTACTAGAAATACAAGAATGCAGATAGTATAAGACAAAATATAACTAATGAAAACAATGAGCCTCACTTGTGAATTTTTAAAATCTTATACATGGGATAACTGAAGAGATTTGTAATTACTCCCAAGGACACTCATTATTAAACAATAAATGCAATATTATGCATAGGTATCCGATGAGACTGATAACAAGGTAAGATATATAGGGTGATCCTAGCCTTTAATTAATGAGTTGACAAGGACATGGTCGATCTGACCATTTTAACATTTGAGAATTCTCGAGGGGATACCAATGGAATCTACGCATATCATGCCTTTATTGATTAATAGAAAGTTTTGAGGAGTTACTATAGTGACCATAAAGGGTCTTACTGGAAAGAGTGTGTCTGGCACATCGTCCATGATATAGTTTAGATTCTCCCTCCCTCCGACCACAATGGGGGTCCCATCATATTTAATGACTTCATTTAATGTAATGGTGACTCTTCTGATCCTATGTGGTTGAGTAAGAAGTTATGTGTGATAGAAATGCTTATAATGAAAAATCAATATATGTCATGGAGAAACAATTCACAACTCCACTATGGCATTCGCATAGGATATATTTCCTTTTGTGGTTCAAGACACATCTCCTAAGGATGTTTTCTAGCCCCAATTTGTAAAGTTGTCCTACAATCAGTTGATCATCTGCTGCATGAACCACCATATGTCTCTTTTGGGTTGCGAAGTGATTTTTTGGGTAGGTCCCTATACTGAGGAAGACCACAATGTCTTCAAGATACTATGGGATGGCCTCAATTTAGAATAGGTCCGCATCTAGAAGATGATCATCCATTGCTCCACCACTTTCTCCTGATTCCACCCTGGAAAGGTGATCTACACCTACATTGCATCTTCCTGGTTTGAAAATTACTTCAAACGAAAACTCTTGAAGCAACATTAGCCATCTACAAATCCTTCCTTCAAGTATTGGTTTATTTACTAGGTAGTTCAACTCATAATGGTTAGTAAAAAAATTAAAATGAGATCCTAACAAGTAGCGTCTAAACTCTTGTAATGCATAAATCATAGCTAGACCTTCCCTTTTGGTGGTTGTGTAGTTTTTTTTGTCTTGCGAATTTTTTCTGCTAGCAAAATAGATAGGGTGATCCATATTTCCTTCCCCTGGTTGTAAAATGGATATCAGGGTAATGTCGATGCATCCACATGTACAAGGAATTCAATTTATCAAATGGGAATATCAAGATAGGTGTAGTACTTAGTTTTTCTTTGAGAATGTTGAATGATTTGTCACACTCTGGTGTCCACCGAAATAGTTTGGACTTATTCAACAACTTTTCTAGAGGTGCGGTGATAGTTCCATATCTTCTGATGAGGATATTACCTGTATGTCCCAGTGTAGAGCACAAAAGTTTAGCACTTTTAAGTGGCGGCATGTTCAAAATGACTGCAACTTTACCTGGGTCTACCAAGACTCATTCTCTGCATATAATATGGCCTAACAGGTTTCCATGTGGTACACATAAAATGCACTTCCTTAGATTCAGAGATATCTGCAATTTATGACATCTATCAAAAATTAACGGGAGTATCCCTACATGGTATTTTAACATGTTGTATACCATTCAATCGTCCATGTATACTTCTACAAAATTGTGGATGAAATCTCAAAATGTTTTTATTACGATCCGAGAGAAAATTGTAGGGTAATTCTTTAAATTGAAGGGAATTACATTGTATGTGGATGATCCCCATTCTATTATGAATGTGGTATTCTTCTTGTCTTCCTCTATGATTATGACTTGACGATGTCCTGAAAATTTGTCTGTAAACAAATAAGATTATTAATGCAACTGGTGTTAGTGAAATGAAACTGACAGAGCTAAATTTGGTGTCCGTTGCTAAAATTGGCAGTTTGGTTCTTTTTGGCAGGATTATTGCCGAATTCGGCAATATTTAGCACCTTTTGTTTTATAAGCACCCAACGGAAAATAACTTGCTACTGATATTAAGCACCATATGATTTTATAATATGACCAAAAAGAACTCAACG
>ML777632.1:490311-533035 GCA_009831015.1 Picea engelmannii
AAAGTAATTTAGCTAAGTGCAAACTACATGTGGTACTATGATTGCCTCTACAAAACAGGACTAGATTTGGTAATCAGGAGATGTGCAAGGGAAGATGAAATTCATGATATTCTTCAAGTCTACCATGATGGTCCTTGTGGATGACACTTCGCAGACAAGAGGACCGGTTACAAAGTTCTGCAATATGGTTACTATTGGCCTCATATTTTCAGAGATGCTAAAACCTATGTATCCAATTGTGATGAATGCCAATGAATGGGTAAGCCTACTGCACGAGACCAAATGGCACTTCAAGCCCAAGTAGTTATTGAACCTTTCGAGAAATGGGCATTAGATTTTGTAGGGCCCATTAACCCTGCATCTAAAAAGAAAAATTATATACTTGTATGCACTGACTATGTGACTAAGTGGGTTGAAGCAAAAGCTTTACCAGCTGCAAGTGAACAATCAGTGGTAGATTTCCTTTTTGACAACATACTAGATTTGGTGTACCTTGAGAAATTTTGATTGATCAAGGAACTCAATTTGCCTCTCATCTAGTCAAAGTTGTTACAGAACAGTACCAAATCAAACACAAGAAATATACACTCTACCATCCACAGGAAAATGGACAAGTAGAATCTACCAACAAAGTTATTGAGTCCATTCTTACCAAAATAGTATAGCTACACCACAAGGATTGGGATGACAGATTACTAGAAGCCTTATGGGCTTATAGAATCACCTGGAGGAATACAACAGGACATACACCCTACAAGTTGGTGTATGGGAAGCAGGTGCTTCTTCCCATAGAATTCCAGATCAAAACCTTCAGGACTGCAGTACAAGTTGGCATGAACTTGGATGAAGCCCAACAATAAAGACTCTTGTAGCTTAATGAGTTGGATGAAATCAGGCAGGAATCACTTCAAAGAACCACCCTCATTCAATAGCAGAGAACAAAATGGCATGACAAGTATCTCAAAAAGAAACATTTTCAACAAGGAGATTGGGCCTTGTTGTATGACAACAGATTCAAGAACTTTAAAGGTAAGTTAACTACTCACTGGATGGGACCTTACAAAATTGGCACTCTCTATGATAATGGTTCAATTAGGATAACGACAATTGATGAACAATAGACACCACTACTTGTGAATGGTCACCGGTTGAGAATTTATAACAAACCCCTGTCAAAAGAGGAATTCTTGACTCGTATACTGCAAAATTCAGATATGCAACTGATCAGTAAGGAAGGAGACCTTCCTACTGATCCACATTGATTGATTGGTTTATTAGAAAATTTTGTACATAGGTGTGGATTGAGTTTTGTTAATAAGCTAAAGGTAACAAGGGATTCTTACCTCCTTTTGTTTTACTTTCGTAATTTTTTTTTTGTAAGTAGATTTCTATAATTTATTCTTCACAAACTTGCTAAACATCAGTTTGTAGGCATCAACAATACTATGTTCTAATCCGGTACTAGAAACACTGCTTCGGTACTAGAAATCATGTTCTGGTCCAGTACCAGCAATCTGGTGCTGGTCCAGTACCAGAAGTCTGTCCTTATACGATACTATCAGGGCACATTACCTAATTGACAAGGAATGCTACACATATTTCAAATTAATATGAAGTATGAAGCCATGCAACAACCACTTAAGCTGGAACCAAGAAGTAGAATGCAACATCAAATGACAGCCCTGGTGAAGCAATAATTTCTTTTGGTTTTGTTGTCGACTAAAGGGAAGTATCTTAATTTCTTTTGGTTTTGTTGCTAGCTAGAAGGAATTATCTTTAATTTCTTTTGGTTCTTTTGCTAGCTAGAAGGAAGTATTTTAATTTCTTTTGGTTCTGTTTCTTGACAAAAAAAAAAGACACAATCTTTACCTATGATTGTTCAAAGAACCATAATTTGCTTCAAAGACTAGAAGTTTCCTTTATCCAGTATTTCAGCATGATTAAAGGGACAAAAAAAATATATTAGCCTACAAGTAACTATCTCATCCTAACTAGACTTCAATAGTATTCATTGGATTATCTTTACTAAAGAGTAACATATGAGTATATGAACACTCTCTATCATGGGAACACTAGGAAAAATTGTATGGAAGAGGATGTATCAATACCCTAAGGAAACTTTAGGTCATTCTCTTATGGACAAACTCAGACAAAATTATACATCTGGATCACTCTAAAGAAATAATGTGCATAAAAAGTTTATTTTTCCTTCAGACAAATCTTTAAAAGACATTCAAAGAAAAGAATATACCTTCCAACCCAATACCATCCCAGCCTATAAAAAGGTTTTCAGACGATCCTCCCCTATCACCGTGCAAAGCACTCTTTAATAAAAATCCAAAATAGGTGACTATGGACAAGAAGTCTCTGATGGAAAAAGGGTTTAAGAGACTAGCCCGTCGGGATACTGAACAGGTCTACTGGCTGTGGGTACTAGTCTGTGGTTTGACTAGGAAAACCCATTAGGGTACTGAACATGCCTATTGGCAATGGGGCATTCCTCTTGGGGAAGGGATCTCTCACTAATTATCACAACTAACCCACCGAAGTACTGAACATGCTTGTTGGCAGTGGGTTCTGGTTGAGAAATGTCTCATCTATACTTGTCTGATTGAAAAGTTCACTTTTGTCATCTAAAAAAATGAACAATATAAGAAAAGGTCACTGTTGACATTTATGATATACAAACTCCATATTAACAAGCAAGACAATTAATACAAGCAAATGTCCATTTGAGAATTACCCTAAGTCAACTTACTGGTCTAACATCTAAAACCTACATTACCTAAGAAGGAAACTTCTTAAGAGTGGAGCCCTAACTAGGGAGTCTAATCTACTTATACTGTGAAATTTATCTATAACATCTAATGATAGTAAATCTCTGAAGCAAGTTAGGTTGGATCCATTCTTCTGGAAAACATATAAAAACATCCTTGTTTTCACTGTTGAATGATACCTTTGTCAATAAGTCATCAAAAGAAAGGCGATTTCAAATTTTAGGCATGTGATCATATGCTAGGTGATAAAATGTACTTCTGGAATTTGATTTGGTTCCTTTTCTCTTATCATCTTTTCTCCATTATGATACAGAGTGTTGAATCTTCTTGCATAAGGATATGCAACATCCTTGGTATGGGGGAAGGTCAAAGAGCTCCTTCATAACTCTTTTTCAGATTCACATCTCACCTTCAGAAACTAGCATGATCACCCTACAACCCTGCAGAACCAAACACAAAAGAAGATAAGCATAGAATAAAAAAGTATAGGAAATTCCAGTACCAAGCTTTCAGAAAATCCAGCCTAAAAAGATGAATTCTGACAATCTACAAGCAGTCACATATGCTATGGGTATTGATCATACAAAGGTAAAAGAAAATGTAACATGGTATTTATTTTCCTCTGCTCATAAAACTAAAATAGGTATGAAAATATATACTAGATCTTATGACCTTAGTATTAAAACCATGCACCTATTTTCCTCTCATAAGTGCTCGAAAATGGTTGAGGGAAAAATCACATCAAAGCATGAATATGAAGCATGTCTAGTAATGATAGGTCATGAACTTATCTTATGTCATGAGCCATGATCCAACATCAAATTCACCACTCAGAAGTCCAATCACCTATCCCAAAATGATGCTTTGACATCCAATGTCTTGTCCTCATCATTACATTAATGGGTAGAAATGAAATGGCTTATCTGGGTGGTGAAGCTATCCAGATAAACCTCATCTGGTCTTAAATTTTCCTTGTGGAATCCTTACTTAAACTTACCATTCACATTATTGATGCCATAACCATATTTCCCTTGTCGTTACCTTTCTCCTGTTCCAACCCTACTCTTCTCTGTGATCTCTGGTACCAAACCCTTACCCTCATCAGCTCACTAAATCCTTGCATTACAACTCGATTCTTTTCTCACAATTTATAACGATGGTCGTAAGTAGACATGAACCGGTCTTCCAAATTTATAGAGAGACAAAGGAGTTCCAACTGTGTTGAGAGAAGTATTCTATATCGGGATGGATGCCATTTTTGGAGAAATTCACAAGATGGCATGAGAGGATATCTCACAAATTTATTCAGGGTTACGATGGAGAGATTGCACATATAGGAAATATGTAGCTAACAATCAATGAAGAAACCTTAAGGGAGGTCACTTGATTACCTAACAGAGGAGACAAGTATTTCAAAGGGGTAGGGATCAACAAAGAAATGTGCCAACAATTTTTGAAAGAAGACCATCAGCACCCTGATTGGAAAAAAGGGGATCCCTAGGAACTATATCAAGGAAGAGTATCATCCAATGATTGTTAGTCTTCAACGATTCCTCACTTGTGAGGGCAGGTATGCTGTGACCTTCATATATCATCTTATTCTTATATTACACTTTGAAGGAGGCCCTGAAATTGATTTTCTATATTTTTTATGGATGAGTTTGAACAAAATGGTAAGAGGTGTCAAATCCCTATCCAAAACTGAGAAGACTAGAATTTACCATCAAGGTCTTATTAAGATGTTAGTTTTACATGAAATTAGGAAGCAAAGGATTAGTTGGAAAATCCTTATCACTCAACACCTTCCCACAGAAAAAAAAAAAAACCTGTGGAGGAAGCCCAGTGTGCTCCAAAGAAAAATAAGGAACCTCAAAAGAAAAAGGGCAAGAAAGATAAGGCAACTCCGTCATCATCCAGAACAATGAGCCAACATGAAAAAGCTAGTAAACAAGAAGGGCCCTCTTCCAAAGTTAATAAGACTTTTAAAAGTCAAGAATAAAAGGTAAAACCAAATTAGTAGAGGAGACTTCAACAATAGCACTTGAGGAGAAGTGCCATAGGACAAAAACTGTAAGAAAAGGGAAGAATAGTTCAAAAAATAAAAGTGAACCGTCTATAGAACAATCCCCCGTAACCATTCCACAAATAGAAAAGAAGAAAAGGAAGCCTGTGAGCACCCCTGATCCAATACCTCCTTGTAAAAGAACCACAAGGAGCATGGAAAATATAGGAAAGGCAGTTTTCAGTCCTCACACACAGGAAGAACCAATCGATCTTACCTCCCTTTCTGAAGACTTATCAGTCCAGGATGACATCCCTAGTTTGACAGAGGAACAAGCCACTATTACTTTATGTGGGATGAGGGAGGAAGTGGAGGAAAGAGAATACATCTAGCTAGTAATAATGGAGTCAACAAGGACCTTAACAAAATAACAGATGAAGAAAAATATTGGGGAACTACAAAAAAAAAATCAAGAACTCAAACAAGAAGTGAAGGAATATCAACTATTGGACAGGTATATCAAAAAGGAAAACAAGAAATTGAAAGCAACCAGCCAACAACTTCAAGATGACCATGAAGAGACTTATAATAATCTCAAGAAGGTACTATGAATCCTACAATACATTAGGGTCATAAAAAGGGAGCTAAAAGAAAAAGCCTCAGCCATCAACATCATTGATCCACAAAAGTAAGGAATGCAGTCTCATTTTTTGAAAAATTTTGGGTTTGTTTTCAGTTGCATGAGAACATGCAATGGTTTTGGCATGGGGGAATGTTGAGCCTCTAAATTGACATCCCTACTACCCTATTATACTCCTCATATATACCTTTTTGGCTTACCTAAGCTTCGATAAATGAAAAAGAACACTACCATTAGCCATTGATAAGGTCATAAGGTAAAGTATAATTAATTCATGAATTTTTGTGGTTTATTGAGCTAGGAAATTAAATGTCTCATGTACTAATGCTTCAATTTGACATGTATAATATTTGACCTATAGATAAGTCCAGCCTTCCTGTACCAGCTCAACTATCTGGTACTTGTGCGCCAGATTGCCACTATCCGAATTTGGTACCAAGCACACCTTCTATTTAGATCCGGTACCGAATCTCACTTGTCACGATTCTGTACCAACGGTCGTAGACTGTCATGATCCGGTACCAACCATTTGTGCACTATTTGGATCCGATTATATCTACCTGTCATGGTCTGGTACCAATACAGGAAGCCAAATGTACCAAGTTTAGCTCTAGATCGTGCCCAAGACAATTGTTGGATGTTTATTGAATCATAAATGTTTTAACATTGCTATGTTAGGATAGTTTGTTATTTCTTCATCCTCATGCACTTCATGTCATGAGGATGAAGCTTAAAATATGTAACCAAATAATTAAATTTGACAATTGACTGATTTGCAAACGATTTCACCTCCTTATGTTTCATGACTAAGGTTGTTTAAATAGTCATGGCAAGGATGGTGGAGGTAGTGGAGAGTTAGCATAACACATCATGTGAAGTAGCATTACATATTGTAGAACATATTATGGGTGAATATTAATAGAAGGACGTCATTTATCTCCATGTCTTGATCATCTATGATTGAATGTGAGTTGAGTTGTTAGCATAGTTTGATTTTATGTTTTGAAGTTTGAGTAAGAGTAATGTGTGGGTTGAAAGCAAGCTTATTGTAGACTCCAGTCATTGACCTATTGAAGAAGCAAGGGTCCACCGCCCAACACAGGTCATCATCTTTGTAGATTAGTATTAGCATTTGATTTCAATAGTGTAAATGTTAGATTAGTTGAATCTTTAATTATTTCAGATGATAGCAGTATAGTTTAGACTAGGATTTCAATTATATGATTGCTTAGAGATCTTTACTCACTCTATTTTTCATATGCTCTGTTTCTATTTTTATGAATTTGATTTTGTTTCATGGACATGAATGTTGGCAGCAGTAGTCAGACATATTTGAAGGAGAACTATTGAAGTTCACAATAGCACATTGTGAACCACAAAATACTCAGTATATTGACTGTTGAACTACCCATGCTATGTCTTGATGATTGATGTGTGATTTCCCTATCAAAAGTGTGATTGCATAATTAGTTTTCTGGGTCAGATAGCAGAGTTGATCTATCAAAAGAAATCCATCTCATACTTTCATGTGCCATAATGGAGTAGATAGCCTCTCTATGAAAGACAACCAAAGTGTGTTTCAGTTTGCTATTTCACTTTGTTTCCAACATACATAATCTAGAATAGTTCTATACTCTTGACATTAGAATTACCTTTCTTATTGGTGTCTTGTAACTCTGTTGATTATGAATCCCAGATTGATAATTAATGAGTGCATTATACTAAACATATAAGTAGCACAACAATCCAGGAGCATGATTTAACCATGATGACCTCAAAAACCATTACCAGACATGACCTAGCCCTTCACTTGGCTCAACATGTTGAGGCAAGTGAAGAAATTGATGAACACAATAACCCTCTGTCAACACTATTTTACATTGATAGTCAAATCCTTCCTATAGTTGAACATCCATAGTATAAATATCTGGTGTATTACTTGCAAAATAAAAAATGACCAGATAACTTAGATACTCATCACATGAGAAGCCTTTCTCTTGAATCTTCCAAATATGTCATTTTAGGAGACTTCTTGTTTAGGAGATTTGTCGATGGTATATTACTTCACTGTGTAAATAATGAGGAACGACATAATTTGTTACAATAAACCCATGTATCTTTATATTCTGTCGTTCATGTGGGTGGCCACTTTTCTACTAAAACTATTGCTTTTAAAATAATTAGAAAAGGGTATTATTGGCCTTAAAAGATTCTTATAAATTTTCAATATCTTGTGACAAGTGATAGAAGTTCACTAGGAAAGAATGTATTTATTCCATGCCTTTATAACCTATCCTCCATGCCTTTCCTTTTTCAAAATGGGGTCTAGACTTTATCATTCCTATTAATCCTCCAACTTCAGCAGGGAAAGTTTTTATTTTGACAACCACAAATTATTTTACGAAATGGACTGAAGTTGTCCTACTTAAGCATTCACATGATGAGCAAGTTATTTAATTCCTTGAAACTAATATTTTCTCCATATTTTTTCTTCCTTTAGAGATTATTACAGACAATGTTCCTTCTTTTATTTTTGCTAAGCTGACTCCGTATCTAGCTAAACTAGTAGTTAAAAATTTTACCTCATCATCTTATTACCCTCAAGGAAATGGGAAAGTCGAGTCAACTAACAAAATTATGTTTAGAATTATCAAGAGTCTCATTGAAGATAAGCCTCGTCAATGGAACACCCTCCTCACTTACACCCTTTGGGAAGATCACACTACTACCATGGTGAGCACAGGTTGCACTCCCTTTCATCTTGTTTATGGTCAAGAAGTTATCTTTCCTATTGAGCTGGAACTTTCTTCTCTAATGCTGATGCTAGATATTGAAGAATTAAATTCTTTTAATATCTCTCAAAGAATAAATGCACTATTGAATTTAGAGGAACAAAGGACATTTTCCTTGGAGAACATAAAGAAAAGATAGCAAACCATGAAGAAATATTTCAATAAAAGTGAAAAAGATGTCAGATTTAAGGTAAATGAGAAATTGTTTCTTTGGGATTCATCTCACGCTGATAGAGGAAGGCATTCAAAGTTTCAAAAGTTATGGCTGGGTCATTTTAAAATCACTTTTGTCCTGGGTGAAAATTCTTATATTCTAAAGGACTTGGAAGAGCGATTATTTTCCTATAGCACCAATGGTTCCCACTTGAAACACTATGTGGAACCAGTTTGGAAGTTAAAATGTTGTATGGAATTACTTCTGTATTATAATTTTGTTTCACTGCTTTGATTTCGCTTTGTTGTTTTATTTTTTTGTTGTTTCATTTCTGTTCTTTTTCTTTTATTAATTTCTTTTTGTTTCAGAAATATAATTCTAGATCAGTTTTCCCATAACAGTGTTATTCTGCAACTATTGTTAATCAATAACAATTAGTACACAACTTTCATGATGTCCCTCCTTAAAGACATCACTAAAATTGCTATCTTCTTCCAGTACTATTGTTAGATAAGATAATTTGATTTTCATCCCTATTTTCTAATTTCCTTTTCTTCCTCCACCTCGAGATTCAAAAAGAGCACACCAGAAAATTTTCTCCTTAAAGCAAAGAATGCTTTTACTGTGATTAATTGAATTTTATGCATACATGAATAATCGCTTCACAAGTAACACTTTCCATGAGTTATTCCCAAAATCCCGAATCATTTTTTCCCTTAAAACTCCTCACTTCCCCTGTTTCATAATCATTATGATATACAATTCCTTGATCTAATGTTCATCTAGTCCACGAAACCAGACATTCTGAGTTCTTAATCTGTTGGAAATAGATTTCCCTGTGGAGTCACTAGTTTGTTGATGCTTAAAAATGCAATGATGGATACTATGCTCACAAATTATTTCCAAGCTCTATTAATTATTTATATTAATAATAAACTAGTAGGTGAGACCCCCTTGTTGACCTGTGGCACTATGGTGGATATGTTGATCTTATATTTTGTTTGGTTATGTGATGGTACCAAAATAGTATTCTACAATTCGATGTTTCAAATTATGGTTTAAAATGTTATGGTGACATGATATGGTTGGTTGATTGATGCATGGAACTAGATGGTTTTGATGACCACTCGTAGATTATGTTAAGCCTTCCCTATGGATGAAAGGATCCTTATCATTTTTTTTTTATAGTGCGATTAAACATGGATTAATTCATTTAAATGATCTTAATAAAAGACAATAATGGAGCTCTTTTTAAAATAACTATACACAAACTCTAATGCAATGTATTATTGTGACAAAAGAGGGATGCAATAAACCCTTGCTACAATGGTTATGTACCTTGTTGAATATTATATGTTGAATGCACATGGGGTAATGTTATAGCACTTTGTTATTTTGGAGATTTTGACATTACTAAGGGTGGTGCACTATGAGAATGGGATATGGAAATGAATATGTGGTTGATTAAATTCTTAGTGCTATGGTGAATTGGTTGGATTGTACGTTGAATTGAATGAGGCTGGAGGGGATAAGTGATGTGCATTTAATTAATATCACTAAAACACCCCTCGAGCCCCTCACCCTAGTCATTCTTACATTTTGGTTTTTGGCTCTGGTGGTTGTTGGTGCTCCACATTTTTTGGTCATGAAGTGATGCATACCCACTACCCCAAGGGGTCCTGCTGACCTCTCGATCACATATATCCTATTCTCCTTGAGCCAAAGAATCTCTCAGGTCATCTCTAGAACCCTTTTAATAAATAACCCATGAGCCTTCAACAAAACCCTTCCTGCATAAAGAGGTGCTAGGCATGACTCCTCTCCCAATGCAACCGTGCGAATATGACCACAGGCCCAATTCTATCCGCACTTCACACTTCGCGTTTTCGGGGATTTTGAGGTGAAGTGACTCAACACCTCAACCTTTGAAATCTAGAAACTTGATTAGTCAAGGACCCATATATAATGGTCTAGATCCACCATAAAATTGATCGCCCTAACTGCTTGTCAGCAATCTCTTTTTCAAGGATTCGAAGGTGATATGTGCACCTTTCCTCCAACGTTGAATTCTCAAATCATTCATGTCTTGATAAAAGGTTCAAAGGACACATTGACCAATGGATCATATCTAACCCTAATTTCTCATATCGGGGTTGTGAAAGACAAGGCCTTACCTTTCTCCCTAATACCACGAATCTCGAACTCCCAAAAATCAACAGACGACCATGATCCCACTGGACCAACAAATCAGATCTCATGTGAGTATTTCACCTCAGATGAACCTTATTTTAGACTCCTCACAACTTTTCATGATCGGATGACTCTCGTGACTTCATCACTCTCACTGGGAAGTGCTCCACCATTCATTCGATCTTCGATGAACCTTTGGTGGTTCTTCCAGATGTCAACTCGTCTAAACTCAGAAATTCACGACGACTTAAATCTTCACTTTCCTTCGAATGGTCCGAAGGTTCTAATCCTCTTGAGCTTGGTTTTCCTTGTTGGATTTTGAATTCAAAGAATCCCTGTGAGAAC
This sequence comes from Picea engelmannii, assembly GCA_009831015.1. Classification (NCBI taxonomy): domain Eukaryota; kingdom Viridiplantae; phylum Streptophyta; class Pinopsida; order Pinales; family Pinaceae; genus Picea; species Picea engelmannii. Next base: position 501,212 of record ML777632.1, read on the forward strand.
CCTTAGCATGGCTCTATGATAACCTCCAATTATACACGAAGTTAACTCTTTGTGCTCCTCGCAATAGAGATTCTCCAGTCACTCTGTGGGATTGAAGAATTCTAATTCATTCCCCAGCCTGCGTACTCCTTGCATGGATCTATTCCTTTCACACACTTCTATTTGTATAATTCAACATTATCCCTCCTGATATTTTTGAGATAAAACCTAGAACTTTGTCACACACTCTATGAAGAACTTTCACTGCACTCCTTGTAGGAATTCTCAGGAAGAGAAACAATTGAAACTTATAGTTCTAATCTCACAAACTTCATATATTCATCATGAAATCACAATCATACATGAACAACATTGAAATAAAATGCATAACAGAGAATATGTAAGTAACCTGCAGACATACCATTCAAAAGATAAATACAACAATCATGACACGCCATGAAATTTAGATCAAAGCATTCTCATATTAATCCAGTGGTACTGTACATGGTTCAACAACAACAAATATTCTTCATACAATCTCTAATTCCCTATTCTTATATTCTCTCCTAATCTTCTACGACAAATTACAATACTAAATTCTAAGTTACAAATGAGATAGTCTTCTCAAGTTTTTCCCTCTCTCTTTCTAATATATCTTATCATAATTAAAATATACCTACTAAACATTTATTACAATAAATGCCTCCTTATCCGACAGATGAGAGAAATGCTCATAATCTGTGTTACAATCCCCCCAAAAATAAATGTAAATTCATTCCCCCAGATTTTACATTAATGCTTCCTTCTTTTAAATTCAAATTTCCTCAAAACATGTGCTAGTACAGTTCTAGCTATCTTCCGCTGCGCCTCCCTTTGTTGTCATACCTACGATGCTTCTGCATCATACTCCCTTGGTAGAAAAATTCATGAAATCCTTTTCATGATCTCTTGTATCATCTGTCCATGTCTTTGGATACCTTCTTTGCTCTCCCAACCAGCATCTTCAATCAGGTGTCCTTTCCACTTCACCAAGTACTCAAAATATGTTTTCCTCCTGCTCTTTTTACCAACTCTCTGATCAATAATCTTTTCTATCTATGGCCTTTCATCTACAGGAATTTGCTTAACCCATTGGACTCCCTTATGATCCTCTGATATCTCTGTCCCATCTTCTCTGTAAGGATATAGATCTTCTATATTAAATATGGGCGATATTCCTACCCCATATGGTAATTCAATTCTGTATTCATTTGCCTCAGACTTTTTCAAAATCTTACATGGTCCATTATTCTTCATTTTCATCTTATTGTATGTTCCCCTTGGGAACCTTTCCTTTATGAGATGTGCTAAAACCAAATCTCCCACTTCAAACTAAAGTTATCTTCTGTGTTGATCTTCTCTACAATTATATTCATGGCTAGAGTTTTGCAACCTCTCTCTGATTTTACTGTGGAGCTCATGCATTCCTGCTGCAAAATATTTGGCGCTAGCACTCCAGAATTCATTCTGCTCCAAGTATTTCAAATCAAAGACTCCTCTTGGATACATTCAATACACTATCTGAAATGGGCTATGTCCTGTACTTCTATTGGGTGAATAATTATATGAAAATTCCGTCTACGTCAGAACCTGATCCCACTCATTGTGGTGTTCAACGACCAATCTCATCAATAAGTCCCCCAAACTCCTATTCACTACCTCAATCTGTCCATCCATTTGAGGATGATATGTTGAGCTAAAAGATAAATTCTTCCCCAATTTCTTCCATATGGTCCTCCAGAAATGACCAACAAATTTGGTATCTTGATCTGAAACAATACTCTTGGGTAAGTCATGAAGTCTAACAACTTATTTGAAAAATAGGTTTGCAATGTAAGTTGCATCATTGGTTTTCAGACATGGTATGAAATGTGCCATTTTATAAAATCTATTGACAACCACAAATATGGAGTCACAAACCCTCTATGTCCTCAGCAATCCCAACATGAAATCCATGCTTACCACATCCCACAGCCTCTTTGGTACTGGAAACGGTTGATACAACCCTTTATTCTATCTTTTCCCCTTTGCATGATGGTGAATTATGCATCTGTTCCTGAATTTCTTGACATCCATCCTCATCCCTAGCCAATAGTATGAGCCATTCAGTTGTGCAAAAGTCTTATCACGGTCGAAGTGTCCAGCCAATCCCCCACTATGTTTTTCTTTCAATAGGTTCTCTCTCATAGAGAATTTCGGTATACACAATTGGTTTCCCCTGAATAACATTCCACCCTTAATCAAGTATTTAGTCCATTGGCTCCTGTATCTGAGAACTGGGCTCTCACATGCTTCATAGGATTCTTTAAAATCTGCATCATCTCTGTACATCTCCTTGAGATTGTCAAAACCTAAATTTTTCACTCTGAACTCCTACAGAATCAAACATTTCCTGCTCAATGCATCAGCAACCTTGTTAGTAGTTCCATAAATATGCTTTATAACAAAAGTAAAATTCTGCATATATTCAACCCATTTTGCATGCTTCTGGTTCAATTTCTCCTATCGAGTTATGGATTGTAAAGCATGGTTATCGCTATACAAGACAAACTCATTTGGAACCAAGTAATGCCTCCAATTCTTCATCACATGTATGACTGCATAGAACTCTTTATCATACATGGAAAATTTCATCCCGGTCTCGTTCAGCTTCTCACTGAAGTATGCAATCAGCTTTTTCTCTTTTCTTATGACCGCTCCAATCACAAATCCACTTGCGTCGCATCTTACCTGAAACATTTTGCTGAAGTCTGGCAGAACTAGAACTGGTTGTTCAATTATCTTATCCTTCAGCAACTTAAAACTTTTCTCTACTTCTTCTATCCAATGAAAAGATTTGTGTCTTTTCTTAACCATGTCCATCATTGGTGCACATATCCCACTGAAATTCCTGATGAACTTCCTGTAAAAGATGGCTAATCCATGGAATCTTCTGACTTCAAAGATACTCCTTGGTGACGACCAATATTTGATTTCTCTTACCTTTTCTGGATCCATCTTCAACTCATTTGCAGAGATTACAAAACCCAAATAAATGAGTTATGTCTTCATGAAAGACAAATTCATTAAATTGATCAGCAATTTATCTTGTTGTAACCTCCTCATCATTATAGATAAATGCTTCAAATGTTCCCCTTCAGTCTTACTGAAGATCAGTATATCATCAAGATACATGATTGCAAATTTCACAATGAAATCTTTCAAGACTTCATTCATCAATATCATAAAATTACTTGGCACATTCGTCAAGACAAATGGCATGAGAAGCCATTCATACAGTCCTTCATTTGTTTTGAATGATATCTTCCATTCATCACCTTATCTCATCCTAATTTGGTGATATCCGCTTTTCAAATCAATTTTTGAAAAAAACCTCGCTCCACTCAAGAAATCCATCAAGTCATCCATTATGGGTAAAGGAAATCTATACCTAATGGTAATATTTTTTATATCTCTCGTGTCTATACACATTATCCATCCACCATATTTTTTTGGACTTAACACTGTAGGTACATTGCATGGACTCAAGCTTTCTCTAACCAACCCTTTAATCAGCAAATCCTGAACTTGCTTCTTGACTTCTTCGTTCTTGTGTGACATCAATATGTACACTACTTTGTTTGGTAAACTTACTCCCGGAATAAGGTCAATGTGATGAATTATGCTCCTAACGGGCGGCAATGAACAAGGTATATCGTTCACTACAATATCAATGAACTCCTCCTGTAGTTCCTAAATTTCCTCTGGTAGATCATCTATCTTGGTACTGGTCAAGATGACTCTAGGTTTTATGACCACAACAAACTACATTTCCTCATCTTTCTTGACTTCCTCAAGAAGCTCCTTCCCACTCATGAGAATTATAGTATTTCTCATCTCTGATTTTACCTCCTTGTCTTTAATGGGAAACAACATATGTGTCCTACCATTCTTATCCAAGGTGTAAGTGTTCTTTCTCCCATAATGAATAACATTCCTATCATATTTCCACGGTCTCCCCAACAAAAGATGATAGACATGCATGGGAATAACATCACATAAAATTTCATCCTTATATCCACCTATCTTAAACTCAACTAAACATTGTTTAGTGACAGTTACCTGATGTCCATTTTGTAACCACGAGACTTTGTATGGGCTCAAATGTGCAACAGTCTCCAACTCCAGCTTCTCCACCATTTATGTGGTTACTAAATTATCTATGCTTCCACTATCCACAATTACCTTGCATACCTTGTCCTTGGTCTTGCAAGTAGTCCTAAATAAATTGTTCCTCTGGAATGGATTTTCTATTTCTTTCTCTGGCTTTAAGAGAATTTTCCTCATCATTAAGGATCTTTCACCTTCTTCATCTTATGCTTCAACATTTCAATTTTTTGCTTATGAAATGTGAGCTTCGCCTCCATCTCTTTTTCTATCTAGGCATTCAAAATATTTATGTCCGATCTTTCCACAGACAAAACATTTTACCTCACCTCCTCTACCTCTTCCTTTTCCTCTTGCTCGCGGAAAAGTGTTCCTTTCAACATACTATCTCCCCTGTGAACTTCCTCCTTTTTCAGGGTGAGTATGAGGTTTCTTTTCTTCTTCCTTTGGATTTTGTACTCTGTCTTGGGAAATTGCTTTGCCTCTATTATGGCTTCAACCTCTGCCTCTTTGACCTTGCTTTCAGGCCAATTTATCTTCAGCCTTCAGAGTGATCTCATAAGCATCTTCCACAGTTCTAGTCATCACCATTCTCATCTCGTATTGAATGTCATATCTTAGACCATTCATGTATCTGGCGACCTTCTCATCATCACTTTTCTGATGAACTACTCTAATGTTTATCCTGTAGAACTCCTCAGTGTATTCCTTCACTATCATTCATTTCTACCTCAAATTCTGCATTCTTTGAAACAGGTTGATTTGGTAATCCATGGGTATAAACTTGGCTTTCATATTTTCAACCATTTTATACTAAATTTTGATTTTTTGCTTGCCTTTGCAGTGCCTGTCAGCCTCCAGTTCATCCCACCATAGTGTTGCATGCCCTTTAAGTCTAATGAAAACATGTTTCACTTTCTTATCTTCCTCGACATCCTCATAGTTGAAGTATTTATCCAAATCTCTAAACCAATATAGCAGCTCCTCAACATCTAAGTTTCCTTTGTACATCAGAATGTCCATCTTTTCCCTGGCACCTATTCTTGTAACAACTCTGAATAGACATTCTTCTGTAGCGTCTTCAGCTACAACTTCTTCTTCATTTCCTGCCTCATTCTCTCTTTCAGCCTCACTGACATCTCCAACTTCAGTTGTCCTCCTTTGTGCTGTCTCCATGGCATATAATCAAGCACGACGTTCTCTCATCTCCCTTTCCACAGCTGGATTGGGCATGGCTCTATCATGACATCTTCTGGGCAGAATTGTTCAAATTTGTTCCTTGCAAAATTCAAATCACAACTTGCCTTCCGTCTCCTTTCACCTACAGAAACAAAAATTGTAGGCTCGGATACCACCTATTGCACAATCCCTACCCCAAGGGGTCTAGCTGACCTCCCAGCTGTAGATGTCCTATTCTCCTTGAGTTGAAGCAGCTTTCAAGTCCTCGCTAGAACCCTTTCAACAAATAACCCATGGGCCTTCAACAAAACCCCGCCTGCATGAAGAGGTGCTAGGCACGGATCCTCTCCCAATGCAACCATGCGAATATGACCATAGGCCCAATTCTATCGGCACTTCACACTTTGCGGTTTCAGGGATGTTGAGATGAAGAAACTCAAAACCTTAACCTTTGAAATCCCAAAACCCAATTAGTTGGGGACCCATATCTAATAGTCCAAATCCACCATAAAACCGATGGCCTTGACTACTTGTTGGTAATCCCCTTTTCGGGGATTCGAAGATGATATTTTTTCCATTCCTTCGGCATCGAATTATTGAACCGTTCATGTCTTGATCAATGGTTCATAGGGAGCATTGACCAATGGCTTAGATCTAACCCTGATTTAGTGTATCAAGGTTGTGAAGGACAAGGCCCAACCTTGCTCCCCAATACCGCAAATCCCGAACTCCCGAAACTCAACAAACAACCCTAATCCAACTGGAAAATGAATCAGATATCCTATGAGTATTTCACCTTAGATGAACCTTCTTTTAGCCTCCTCACAAATTTTCATGATCAAATGACTCTCGTGACTTCGACACTCTCCCTGGGAAGTGCTCCACTGTTCATTCAAGCTTCGATGAACATTTGGTGGTTCTTCTAGACGTAAACTCATCTGAACTCAGAAATTAACGATGACTTAAATCTTCACTTTCCTTCAAACTTTCTAAAGGTTCTAATCCTCTTGAGATTGGGTTTCCTTGCTGGCTTCCGAATTCAAAGAATCCCTATGAGCACCCTTAGCACAACTCTACGATAACCTCCAGTTATACAAGAAGTTAACTTTGTGTGCTCCTTGCAATAGAGATTCTCCAAACACTCTGTGGGATTGAAGAATTCCAATTCCTTCCCTAGCCTGTGCACTCCTTGCATGGCTCTATGCCTTTCACACACTTATGTTGGTATAATCCAACGTTATCCCTCCTGAGATTTCTGAGATAAAACTCAGAACTCTGTCATGCACTCTATGCAGACCTTTCACTACACTCCTTGCATGAATTCTCAAGAATAGAAACAATTGAAAATTATACGTCTACTCTCACAGACTTCATATATTCATCATGAAATCACAAGCATAAACGTACAACATTGAAATAAAATGCATAATAGATACTATGTAAGTAACTTGCAGACATACCATTCAAAAGATAAATACAGCAACTGTGACACACCATGAAATTTAGATCAAAGCATTCTCATATTAATCTAGTGCTTATGTAAATGGTTCAACAACAACATATATTCTTCATACAATATCTAATTCCCTATTCTTCTCTGCTCTCCTAATATTCTACGACAAATTACAATACTAAATTCTAAGTTACAAACGAGAGAGTCTTCTCTAGTTTTTCCCTCTCTCTTTCTAAGCTATATTATCAAAATTAAAATCTACCTACTAAACATTCATTACAATAAATGCCTCCTTATCCGACAGATGAGATAAATTCTCATAATCTATGTTACAATCCCCCAAAACATAAATGCAAATTCATTCCTGCATATTTTACATTAAAGATTCCTTCTTTTAAATTCAATTTTCCTCAAAACATGCACTAGTACAGTTCTAGCTGTCTTTCACTGCGCCTGCCTTTGATGTCTTGCCTATGATGCTCCTACATCATGAAGGAGGCATATAGTCTAGCTTCTTCCTCATGCATGAGTTTCTAGGTATGGGTTCCTTACTCTTCCATCCATGATGGTTACTCTGCCCTATGAATCAATTTTTGGCTTAGGATTGCTCGCATTCTGCTTGATTCTTAAGTTGTTATTGGATTTTTGAACTGTGTATTGGTGTTGTGTCTATGGTGCTGATGGTGATTATTCTGATTGTGGGAATCTTAAAAAATAAATGGTTATTCTCTCCTTGTTACGTGTAATATTTTCATAGGTTTATTGGATTAAATAACAGTGAAGCATGCTCAGTCAGCTTGGGTTTTGGGTCTGGCTTCTCTATAAAAATGGATTGTTATGATTTGACAAGCTCTAAGATTTGCACATGGGTGTTACAACCAGTTTCTGTGTTTAAGATATGCCACTCCATTTTCATTTCTATGGTAGATATTTTTCGATCCTCTAGGTTACAATGTGGATTGTTGAAAGTTTAATTTTTTTCTTGCCTTGACTTGGGAAAGCCCCGAGCTGTTAGCTATCATAGTGTTTCCCTCATTGACATTGTTGCTTGGAAAGCATTGCATAGTTGGTTTTAACCTCACCTAGAAGTTTAATCGAAATATTATACATGATTTTGGTTATGAAATAAGTATTGCGTGTGCTTGTTCAATTGGGAACGATTTGGTTATGTTCTTCATTGGGAAATTTTAAAAGAAGTCTGCACCTAATTGTTTATGTGAAACTTGGGCTCAAGAGTTGCATGTTATTTGATTCAAAGGGTATTCGAATCAATCCTTATGTTGATTATATTTAAAAGAGACCCGTGTGTGTATGGATTGGCGCCCGATTAAGAGTTTTAATGCCCATTTCAATTGTGTTGAACAATGTTAAATAATGGACAAGTGGTGGTACATGTTGTACATGTTCTTATTGGTTTTAAAGAATAATAATTGGATATAAATGGTTGGAATCATTGTGCATATTCTATTGGTTTTAAAAAGAAAAAAAAAATAGCATTGGAGTATGAATGGTTGTGTCTCAAAGGGTTATGGTTTATCATATAGATTGTAACGTTGTTGTTATGAATTTTATATAAAGTTTATATGGGTGTGAAGGATGATGTAATTGAATATTTATGGGCATGTAAATTATTGTTTGGAAGCCAATAAGTAATTTGTAAATGAAGTAACCGTTTAAATTGTGGTTTTGAAAAGTGAATACTAATTGAATTATGGAGGTATGAATAGAGATATGTTTGATTGTTTGTTTTGATTTATTTTTATATGAACAATATCCATAATATATCCCTGTCATTCTACCACTTTAATAATATTCCCCTCATAACCCCAATTTCATTTTTGACTACCCTGTTCTGTAAAATAAATTAAAAGGTTTTGTGTAACAACGACGAAAGAGATAACACAACAATGGTTGACACCTGATATTTTGGTATTTTATTACACAGTTAAATTATTTAATAATTGTTGAGAAGTATTCATGTATTTATTCCCTCTCATTATACCACCTTTAAATCATTACACTCCCTCCATATGTCCCATGAACCCTATCACCCCCTTCTCACTTGGTGATTATTAAATAGTTTGTTATGGATGGATTTGCAAGTATCTTGTGTCAATTTCTGAGCCAAATTTTTTATTCACGCAAGAAGAATGTCATGTATGGTTTATTAAGGTCTTAGTTACTAATGAAATGCTGCTACATGATGATTTTCTTTAGTAGGGGAAGCCATGGTAGAAATAACCGAGGCAGGGGAAATTGGAATAGAGGGCCTAGAAGGCCTAGATTTTCCATTCATTTTGATGTTGATCCGTAGAAATTGAACCAGTTGTTCCAAGTTGGGTTCTTAAAATAGATAGAGCAAGGAATAGTACAACCTCAACCAGAGAGACCCCCTTTCCAGCCTCAGAAAATCCCTGGAATTCGTGTGCCTCCTCATGTGTCCTTGAAACCATATGTCCCTGCAAATGATGGATGGTAAGAGATTGTCAACCCAGCTATATCACACCACCTTGGCTGGCCCAATATGTCATTGCCTCCTCCACGACCTGTCAATCCTAATGATCAAATTTCTCCTATTGATTCACCTATCCAATCTTCACATGCTATTAAAAGACTTAAAAATGATATCCCCCTTGTGTAAGATAAAGGAAAAGTTGATGCGTCCCCTTCCTCTCCCTCAAACAATTCCTCAAAATATGTGTCCTCCTGCATGCATTTGAAGGATTATTATTCCCATGTAATCAGTGAAATACAACCTCAAGGTTCAAACCAACCACGAGATACTTCTGGGAAATCAAAGGGGGATAATAGTGATAAAATAAAAATTTCCTCTCATAGTGGTAAGTATGGATTTTAGTTTATGTGTTTTTATGATTTGAGTTGATAAAGACATTGTTGATGGTCTGCATAAAGTTTGGAGAAGAAGCTCTTTTTTGGATAATGTGGATAATGTGGATTATGTGGATATATATATATATATATATATATATATATATATATATATATATATATATATATATATATATATATATATATATATATATATATATATATTGTATATGATTTAAATTATTTATGATATTTAAATATTCAATTTTGAAGGTATCTAAATGAGTTGCAAGGGTGGAACATGTTGAAATGATTATCCATTTGTGCTATATTTTATAATTTGAAAAAAAATAAAAGACGAGAGTCACAAGGGGTCCCACCTTCCTAGTTATTATTAATTAAAGACCCTTAACTATTATTATTATTATTATTATTTATTTCTCCTAAATTAAATTACTTAATTCAAACTAACTTAACTAAAGAAAGTAGTTGAACTACTTCAACTTATTTAGAAAACATAAAAGCTAAATGAGAAGAAATACGGGGAGAATAGAAGGAGAAAGCAAGACTAAGATTTGTTGTTTTGATTTCATGAGATAGTTCATTTTTTATTCATTCTTGAGTTTATTCAAAGCCTAATTCTCTTTTTGACAACATGGTCCTATTGTAGACAACAAGGTTCAAAATTGAACCAAATAATTTAGATGCTTGTTTTAGAGGTGTTGATCCATCCTTGATAGTCTGTGTATTATTTTATGTTTGTGAATTAAGTTTCATAGCTGATAAATTATATTTTGCAGAGTCAAATTGGTAGCAGATTGTGGAAAGTTGATCCAGATTATAAATTTCAGTTTTCACTTCTTGTCAGAGTCCTTTTGTATAGTGTTCAATTGGGATCTCTAAATTATACTTTGGTCCATGCCCTCATAGGGGTTTTGTAAAGAGTAAAACACTTTTGATATCTTGGAATGAAATAAATTAGATTTATATTATGTCTCATTTGTGTGTATTTATAACTTTGTTACTTTTTCTTTTTGATCTCCATATTTACTTTATGTAATTTGTATACATTTCAGAAACTTATATAAAATTTTATGTTATTTTGCAAAATTATTTTTATTAATAAATCATCCTAAGCCCTTGTAATTAATACTTGCGTATTGGGAAAATATTTTTGAGGCTATAAAACACAGGTTGATATTCTTGACTGTCTTGTCTTGGCCAGAAAAGATTCAAAAATTATAGAGTAAGGTAATTCATACCTTTTCCTCAACAGTATGTGAAACTGCTGAGTTGCGTCGATAAGTTGGTTGTACCACTTTAGGAACATTGCATTATTGAACTCCATATTCTTTGAGTCTAGCCTTGTGTGCCAGGGCTCAAACATCTTGGCTAGGTTACCCTTATTTGCAGGTGAGAATTATCTTCCTATGAGTGACATCCATTTCCACATTGTGAACGCAACTAAAAGGTATCTGTATGTAAAAGTTACTTCTTTATCCTAAGCCTCCTCACACATGGCTAGGAGTTCCTCTTATAGGTAGTTGCACTATTTAAACACAACTCCATTTATGCATAATTGTTCTACCTAAAGGGTGCCTAAGGTGCATTCTCCCTTCTAGTATGAGAGCACAAACTTGCTAGCGATCACATAGCAGGATGTTTGGATCGTATCTGCTAGGATTGGGTTGATGTTGGCTGTACATCTGCCTCTCCATTTATGGAATTTCTCATATAGGTTGACTTCATCTTTCTTATTCCTATGCTTTCTTAGCCCTTGGAATCCTTTTGATACATTATCACCCTCAAGGGATAATCCGGTGAGCTAGTGGATATACTCAGCATGAATCAGGTATCGTCTAATGAGCCACAAGCTCTTGACATGAACTTGACTGATAAAAAACTTGGTGCAATGCCCAAACTCACTAGTAGTTTTGAAAACCAGTATATCTTTGAGGTTCATGATGGTGGAATTGAATAGGTTGATGAATTCTAGTTTTGACACAAACTACATACCTCCCATTGCATATAGAGCCAAGTCCTATAATACACTAATTTCCATCTTCAGGAACAAAACTTGGTCTGTCAGGTCGAGGTCAAGGATTTTTACCTGCTTGACCTTTCCCTTGACATCTCCCATGATCTCAACCCAAGGATCACATGACTCATATGGAATTGCATATTTTGGGGATGAACTTCAGCTTCCAGTTTCTCTTGGCATTTTGGCTCTAGATTGCTTAAAAAACTAGAAGAAATGAGTTGGGGCTCGAGGTCATGACTAGGGAATATGATATTTCACAGGAAAGACGAGAATGTAGATAACGCAAGACAAAATATAACTAATGAAAACAATGAGCCTCACTTGTGAATTTTTAGAATCTTATACGCAGGATCGCTGAAGAGATTTGTAATTACTCCTAAGGACACTCATTATTACACCATAAACACAATATTAGGCTTAGGTGCCCGATGAGACTAATAAGAGGGTAAGTTATATAGGGTGATCCTAGCCTTTAATGAACGAGCTGATAGGGACATGGTCGACATAATTGTTTTAATAGTTGAGAATCTTGGAGGGGATACCGATGGAATATATGCATATCACGCCTTTATGGATTAACAAAATTTTTTGATGAGTTGTTGTAGCTACCATAAAGGATCTGACTGGAGAGGGTGGATGTGGAAGATCGGCCATGATATAGTTTAGATTCTCCCCCCCTCCAACCATAATGGGGGTCCCATCATATTTAATGACTTCATTTAATGTAATGGTGGCTCTTCTTATCCTATGCAGTTGAGTAAGAAGTTATGTACAAAATAAATTCTTAGAATGAAAAATAAATATATGTCATGGTGCAACAATGCACACTTCTGTGTTATTAATTGAATTAAAGAAATTACAGGAAATTGAAATCTAACTATTATACATGCTCCCTTGGACTGGAGCAATAGTCCTTTGGCTCAATCATGACAAATGTAGGGTTTCAGGAAGGCACCATTCACCCATCCTAGTCGAAGGATACCATCTAGTTGCACTAACTTAACTACACCAGAGTGTCATATTTCCATAACTATGAATTGACCCAACCAATGCATGTAGAACTTGCTTGGATTCTTCTGATATTGGTTGTCATAGAGTAGTACCTTATCCCCTTGCACAAATATTTTATCCTTAATGTGACTATCATTCCATGTTTTCTATCTAGCTTTCTCAACTGTCTGATGAAAATATGCTAGAAATCTTGCTTCCTCTAGTTCTTGAAGTCTACAATACTCTGTGCAACTGATTCATCATCTATCATGTGTGTAGTCTATGCTATATAGAGATTATGGGTAATAAAATCTACAGGTACAACAACTTCTTTCCCATAAACCAACTTAAATGGAGTATACCTGTGTAGCTTCTTCATGGTAGTCTTGTAATCCGACAAGACTGATGGAACTCTATCATCCTAGTCTTCCCTATTTGTGAAACATACTTTTGTCAGTCGTCTTTCTAGAATTTTATTGAATGCCTCCATTGTATTGTTAGCTTGTGGATAGTATGGACTTCTCTTATGGTGTTGTATAAGGAATTATGTTGTCAGTGATGCGATTATGCTTCTGATAAAGTGACTACATTGATCACTAGTAAGGCTTCTAGGACATCCAAACTGAGTGAGTAAGTTCTCAAAGATAAATCTAGCAGCTATATCTATCAGAGAATCTTGAACTACCTCTTATTGATCCCATCGTGTGAGGTAATCGGTTTTGGTAATGATGTATCTGGACTTTGAATTCTTAGTTGGGGGATTGATCGGTCCAATAAAGTCAACAACCACCCACTTCTCAAATGCTTGAAGTGCCTTGACTGGCTAAAGGAGTAATTCATATCTACGTGATGGATTTCCTACTCTTTGGAAGATGTCACAAGATCTACCATAATCCTTAGAATATTTCAATAACATAGCCCAACATAATCTCCCTTGATTTACATTTTGTCTAATAGCTTTACCTCCAACACGTTCTCCCACAACTCCATTGTGGCATTCCCACAAGATATATTTCCTTTCTTGGTTCAAGACACATCTCCTAAGGATGTTTTCTAGTCCCAATTTGTAAAGTTGTCCTACAATCAGTTGATATTCTACTATGTGAACCACCATATGTTGCTTTTGGGTTGCGAAGTAATTTTCTGGGTAGGTCCCTTTATGGAGGAATACCACAATGTCTTCAATATACTATGGGATGGCCTCAATTTGGAATAGGTTTGCATATAGGAGATGATAATCCACTACTCTACCACTTTCTCATGATTCCACCTTGGAAAGGTGATCTAGACGTACATTGCATCTTCCTGGTTTCAAAATTACTTCAAACGAAAACTCTTGAAACAACAATAGCCATATACAAATCCTTCATTTAAGTATTGGTTTATTGACTAGGTACTTCAACACATAATGGATAGTAAAAACCTTAAAATGAGATCCTGACAAGTAGTGTATAAACTTTTGTAATGCATAAATCATAGCTATACCTTCCCTTTCAGTGGTTGTGTAGTTGCGTTCATCTTGCAAAATTTTTCTACTAGCAAAGTAGATAGGGTGGTCCATATTTCCTTCCCATGGTTGTGGTAAAATGGATCCCAAGGCAATGCCTAATGCATCCACATGTACAAGGAATTCAATTTCTCAATTGGGAAATATCAATATAGGTGGATTACTTAGTTTTTATTTGAGAATGTTGAATGCTCTGTCACACTCCGATGTCCACCGAAATAGTTTGGACTTCTTCAACAAATTTTCTAGAGATGCGGTGATAGTTCCATATCTTCTGATGAACCTACAGTAATATCCTATATGTCCCAGTGTATAGTGCAACAGTTTAGCACTTGTAAGTGGTGTCATGTTTAAAATGACTACAACTTTAGCTGGGTCTACTAAGAATCCTTCTTTTCATACAATATGGCCTAGCAGGTTTCCATGTGGTACACAAAAAATGCACTTCCTTAGATTCATAGATATCTGCAATTCATGAAATCTATCAAACATTAATGGGTGTAGCCCTACATGGTATTTTAACATGTTGTATATCGTCCAATAACCCATGTAGACTTCTACAAACTTGTGGATGAACTCTGAAAATGTTGTTATTATGATTCGAGAGAAAATTGTAGGGTAATTATTTAAACCAAAGGGCATTGCTTTGTATGTGAATGATCCCCATTATATTATGAATTTGGTATTCTTCTTGTCTTCCTCTATGATTCCGACTTGATGATATCCTAAAAATATGTCTATAAACGAATAAGATTATTTTCCCGTAACTTGATCTAACACCTCGTTACTGAAAGGTGTCAGAAATAAATCATGCACACATGCAGAATTCATACTTATGTAGTCCAGATAGACCTGAATGTATTTTGTATCTTTCTTTCTTTCGATAACTATGGGGCTAAACCACTCTACTTCTTCGATTGGGAAAATAAGTCCTGCCGCAAGCATTATTTCCACTTCCTTCTTGAGTTTCTCTTTTATTCTAGGATTAAGTTGCTATGGTCTATGCTTCACAATTCTTGAGTTGGGTTTCAACTAAATTTTCATTTCTCCCATGAATCCTTTTATACCTTTCATTTATGAGAACATTTTTGGAAACAAGCCCTCATATTCCCACAATAGGCTATGCACTTCATTCATAGTTTTCTCATCCCAGTAATCTACTATAGAAGCTATCTTAGGACTGTCTGTAATCCTTATATTATCTTTCTGCAACTTTAGTGGATGGTGATAGGAGCTACATGTGTGACTAGGTATAATATATTGAATCTCTATACTGCCTTCCATTTCTTTAATGGTTATGTTTCTAAGCTCTTCTAAGTCATTGGGTTTTTACAGGTCTTTCCCAACTTTACAGCAAGGTATGAATATCTTATCAATCTCAAGGCTCAGACTATATTGAAGCAAATGAACATGGTCAACACATACTACTAGACTTGATCTCTTTTTTCAAATGTTAGAAAAAAATTATTTCCCTGATTCTTTGAAGGACTGTGTTGAGCTCAGTCTACTTGCTTGTAAAGGAGAAGTGCTTGAAAAATTGGTCTTGTAAGGTCTGTCAATAGTTGGTTTGTTTTTTGGTCTTTTCATGTATATACCAGGCTTTTGGGATTGGACCCATCGAGTGGAAAACTACCTGAACCCATAGGTGAGAGGATACTTTCGTAACTCTCCACTACTTTAAGCAATGCTCAATATGCACTTTAGGTTCAGACCATCTTTCAAATAGTTGTGAATCTTGAAAATCAATATCCATATATTCTTTTAGTTGATCCCTTATTTGGAATCAACATCATATGGATTGTTTTGTTTCTTCCCACTCCATAATGAAGGTTTTATGGGTGTCCCTCCATCTAGCGGGGGTATCTTGCAAGGCTCATTCAAGAACATAAATCCTTTGATCCGTCACTATTTTCTCGTCCATGCTGGCAAGAAAATTGTGTACCTCTAAGGTACCATTATATGTCAGGTGTTCTCTGACCTTGGTTCCAATCCATCTCATTTCTCTGACAGATGCAGATCATCTTGAGAATTTCTTGTATGAACCTTGTTTCCAACTATAAAATGATACTTATGAATCCTTGCCGACAGACTATATTCTTCTCCAACTTACTAATCCATATGCAGTGGGATTTATGTAATATGGTCTCGTTCCTGCTATTATGGTGTATAATTGTTCAAGAACATCTGACTCCATATTGTGGTCAACTGGTTCCATGTATCTAGGCCCTAGACATGGATCTAAGGGATGAACTACTTTTATCCCATCTACTTCAAACGTCATGGTTCCCCTCTTTAGATAAATAATAGCATAATTATCGTATTCCTAATAAATTCCAAGTAGATAAGGGTAGGGATCCTTATCTCCCATTATTTCGATTACCTCAAAATTGGCTATGGTTTTAACTCCATCAACATTTATTTCGACATTTTCCAGCCTTCCTACTAGGAAAATGAATTATTGGTTTCCCATTCTCAACTGGATGGGGGAATATACTAACTGATGTTTTCCCAAAGCTTCCTAGGTCTTTTTGGGTAGTATGTTGACATCGTATCCCAAATCTAGAATAACATCTTTGATTTCAAAATCATCTAGCTAGGCTTCTAACCTAAATTTATTTCCTGTTCACACCTTTCTTCTTTGTACTCTCTAGGTATTATTCTCAGGGAGGTTGGTCCTTACTATAGCTTCTGGGGTTCCCTCATTTCCCAGTATTAGGTACAGAGTGTTGTGAAACCTCTTCGTAAGTTGGTCATCCCCTAGGATATCAAAGAAAAATCGAAACCAGATATTGATTACACTTTGAGACTACTCAAAGTGTCTCCTTGAAATTGCAGAGTTTGTAGGTTCTGGTGGTGAGATAGGGGCTTGCACAAGGTTAAGTTGATAGGAGACTTTAGGGGGATTCTCCATTATATCTAGAGTGTGGATGCTCTTAAATATTTGTATTTCATTTTTGAAAACAACTTTTGTTTCACAAGGTCATACCTGTCGTTTTGGGGAAGAACTTTCTAAATCTTGGGTTGATTGTCTACATCTACCCCAGTTTTCTCTCCTCTTCAAGTGGTGATGTTAATATTAGGTATTTTCCCCTCGATTCCCCCTTTTAATTCCAAGATTATGAGATTAACTTCTTGTTTACAAACCCAATCTTCCCATTTCATGATTAGATCTAGGTAGTCTTTAGTTGTGTTCCCATTGTTCATGTAGTGAGAGCACCATGGTCATATTGGGTGAGGGTAGTCTCTAGCTAAGTGACCTTGTTGTTACAGTCGTAACATCGGCTCAACCAACTTCCTCCATTTCTTCCTCCTCTAAATCCACCTCCATCCCCACCTCCCTGACATATTCCAGATCCTTGGGGGGTTTCATTTATTCTGAATGTTGTCCAGTCTAATCTGTCAGCAAGTGCATCCAAGGCTCTACATTGATTTATAGCATTGGATGTAGATGTTCATAAATCACAATGTATTGTATTGGGTGCGTTCATGTACTTCTGCATAATAGGACATTTCCTTAGTGCATGCCCATGTGTCTGACAAATCTCACAATACTCAATTGGCTAAGATGTTTGAGCACCTGAGAAGGTATATTCCTAGTGTATGGAATGGTGGAGTCACAGATACTTATGAAAATCCTCTCGTTATTCCTAGAGAGGGTCCAATCTTATTTTTGAGGAGGTCCCATTCCGCTCATGCATAGAAATTCATTTTCCAGATGGCCTTTCGTGTAGCATCATGTGCACCAAACCTAAGGTTTTTCTGCTCTTGGTTTGGTTAATTCTTGAATATTTTCCGTTAGAACCAATATTTGTCCCTAGATTTGCGAACAATTTGTATCTACTGGAGGTATATTCAACTTTAGACTCCCTGGATAACTTACCATGGCTTCGATCTTCATTGATTGTTCCAATGAATCTGATAAAGTGGCTATCCATTGTTGTGTTAAATGAATTCTCGTCATAGGAAATAACCCTTGGATGTACCATTCCCTCTGGTGATCCTCATGAATTGGATGCGCTATCCTACCAATAGAATATTTAAATTTTTGGTTGTACTTCCAGGTAGATTCTCCTTCCCTTTGTTGAATATCCCGCAACTCAGAGAGATTTTTTTTCTCCAACTAAGGTAGTTTTAATTCGGTGATGAACTTCAAATGAAATTGGCCCTGGGTGAACACTTTTCCTTGCACCTCTGGTTCAATAGCATTCATGTACCATTTGAGGGCACAACCCCTCAAGGTAGTATGAAAATCTACTAACTTGTTTGCATCAAGAGTCCCTATGGATCTCCATATGGCTTCACATAAGAACCAACGTTGCTCTACATCTTTGTCCCCTTTATCCCAAAATTATGGGTATCAGGAAATAGATCCTCCCATATTCCCATCCATCATGGGTCTCACTGCTCCTACAAGAATGAAACCTAATGGTCTTATTTGTGATAAACCTAGGGATCCCAATGTCCTCCCAACGTTTACACTTACAGACTAATTATGACTAATTGGATGCGTTGGAATAGAAATATCATAGGTAGGGAGTGCATAATTCACCATGGGTATAGAAGAAACCTGGGGAATGGGTGATTTGGGGCTCATTACACTGAATTTTGGGAGGGTTTATTTGATTTGTGGGGTCTCATTTTCTTCCTCTGGAGCAACCTTCTCTTCCTGACTCCTGATGTTTCATGATATCAGGGCTAAGTATTACTGGTATCTTGCAAGGTCCATACCTTCTTCGTCTTCCCTTGCTTCTCCACACTCACCTTTTCATCCACCCATTTGGGGACTCCATCCTCTTTGCACTTCTCTCTGTTGTAATATTAGACTAGTCAGTGTTTCTTGTATTCTTACCTTCTTCAACTCTTCCTTCTTTATTTCATATGTTCCTCTTGATCAGATTTCTTTTCGCAACACCTCAGACTGCTTTGCTGTTTTATTTTCCTTTCCATGCCACCACTTCTCAACTATGGAATCTCTCCTTAAGGATTTCTCATTTGTTTCATTTGTTTCTTGATCTTCCCCCATTTGTCAAACAACCCTTTCCCCTTCTCAGGTCATGATCCCACCCCAACATCACCCTAACTTAAGCGTAGGTGTTTAGGTTTCCATCTCATTTGATGGAATAGTTGACATCCCCTCCTCCAACAAGAATGCTTTGATACACAAGGGGATTTCCCTCAATAGTATTCCATGCACACCTTTCTTGCAAAATTCTTTTGCCCATGAAAAAGATTGGTGATTCTCAACTGCGAATTCAATAATGTATCCCTCCAGTGGTGTATTAACCCAAAAATCGATTGATTGTATAATCTAGTGATCTAAATGATGAAGTGTTGTGATATTATTTGCATCCAAAGTACAAGTATTCTTGATGCGTTTTTGGAATTCAAGAGCTTTTTTGAGCGGATCTATCCTATGGAATAGTTCTTCTGAGAATTTTACCCAAAATATCTCATACTGGTCACTCGATCTTTCTGAATAAAAGATTGAATCTCTTATATCCTTCTCACTTTTAACTCGCAACTCTAATTCCTTCCATATAAAGGCGTAACAATTTAATTCCCACCATTAGTGAATATCATATCTAGAGATCTACAAAATAATTCTCCTCATAAGTTCCCTTTCAAAGCATAGGTCCCAACAACAAAACCATTTTGTTGGCGCAAAATTGAGCAGACCAGGGTCCTTCTTAGGTTACCAAAAAAAGGTACCGAAGTAGTCTAAATCATTGTTATTTTCATATTCCTGATAGGGAAGAAGTCTCACCCAAAGCGCAACTGAGATGAGAAAGAGAGGCCAAAAGGGTAAGGACAATACTTAGACATATTTATTCAGAGTACTAGGTACACAAGATATATCCAAAATTTGGGCCCCCAATTATATTAGCCTATTAGGGTCTTCTCATATCTTGATTCCAATACACAAGTGTTACAAATTATTTTGGTCACCCCTGTGATCAACTGAGGTTATGTGCATAACTCACTTACATGTTCCCTGAGGATACTAAATGAGACTTTCTCCATGAGAAAAGTGGATTATTTTTTCATCCTTAAAAACCATATCTAAGGAGTTTGTCGCACCCTGCTAAATGCTTGGGGTGTGATGATGCCTGATCATTGCACAGTGCACCAAAAATTTATTGTGGCATCGTCACATGCTTCTTGTGCATGGGGTGTTACGATGCTCAAACGAAGGTAAAAGGAGGAAATTCATGAAATTTCTAGAAGGAATCTTCTAGAAGATGAGATGGCCTATGATCAATTTGGATCTTAATCGCTTCTCTGATTTAGTGGGATCATCCTAATCTCCTCATCCATCCCTCTTTCACCCTATATAAAGAGGGATCTCTCATGAGAAAGGCTAGGTTGACTTATGCATGAAGAATTATGTTGTAGATTGTACTTGAGATAGCTTTGATTTAGCTCTCCAAGTCATACTGTGGATTCTCTTCATCAAAACAATTGGAGAAACGGTGTGTGTGTTGAAGCAAAGGGTCATTGGAAGGGACCTTGCAACATCAAGGCATGGGTCGTATTCTCTGCTTTCATTTAATATAATGCGGTAATACATTTCTTCCCTATAAAAGTGTCTCTACTTTTATTGTATAACTCCTTGATCTTATACATAAAATTCATTGGAATATATAAATCGTTTTTCTCTCCTTGTTGGTTTGTGATTATCAATAGATCCACCATCCCACAAATCCAAAGATGGATCAGAAAGGATGACACTAGCGAGGATCAAACGTCGTTTAAATGGCATGTCATTTGTCCCTCTCTGTCAAGTGAAATATATGCTATCTATTTCGACATTAAATTGTCAACCCAGGGCTCGTAGGCTTCGAGGTGCCAACACTATATGTGCTGGTATAGAGATATAATATATCCTAACCTAGCCTAATCTGATCTAATTCCAATAAACTTAAATAATGAATACCTTTACTTTAAATTTTCTACAAGTAGGAATGATAAATTCATTATTCTAAGTGAACAAATATTGAATAAAAGAAAATTATTTTTCTTTAAGAAAAACATATGTTCATGGGTAGTGAACTCATAAAGCAAACTATATTTCTTTAAAAACAAACTATGTTCATGGGCTGTGAACTCATAAAAAAAACTGTCATTAAAAATCAATTATTTATAGTGAACTCTATTCTTAAAGCACCTCTTAAAAAAATCACAATTACTCAGAATTAACATAGTCTATAAACTTTGTGAAAAAATATTTGAAATCAACTCCTATCCTATCATTCTAGTGCTAGAAATAAAGTTAACCATTTATGTAAATCTACAAGAAGTAATCAAAATTCACGATTTAATAAAGTAGATGTAGCTAATATGGATATTGCCTAAATAACCAAGTTGTGATGTAATCTATAGTTCATGAGACATGGAAAGAAAGATATGATTGTATAATGAGATAAATATGAACATATATCAATTAATAAAACACAACCTACATGAAAATATAAAGAATTATACATAGAAATATACACAGTAATACATTTCAGCAAGTAACCTACAAATTAGATAAAGAAATATAAACAACAATACACATATAATTCCAGGGAGCAATCTACAAGTTATGTAAAAGATATACACAATAACACAATTTTAACAAATAATTCAAAATTAGCAAGTGATTAAAGTAAAATGCAAAAATATAAATATGCAGTGATATGAACAAGCTACCAAGACCACTGGTGCCCCTCCCAGACAGTCGTGTCACTACTCAAATGTAAAACACAGTCACATGATTAGCATAGAATTAACATTAACATCAAAAACAAAGGTTTTACAGAGCAAATCGACATGATGGTTGTGTGTATAAAGATCCTGTTGTGGTGGAATACACAACCAAGTATTTATAGAGTTTGTACATAGTTGATAGATCGACCACTAGAAGGGTCGACACTGTCTAAAAATAGAAATATATTAAAAGACATCAACAGAAAGCATCTTTTCCAATATCCCTGTGTGCTCAAAATAGAAGTCGTTGCAACTACCCAAGTTTGAATGCGATGAGTTCCATAGAAGGAGGGTGTGAGTGGGCACAAAACCCATGTATTCAATTCACCTAGAGAAGCCCATCGATACACTAACTTCCAAATCCATTTTTCTCTGAGTGTCGAATGGAGTATCAGATCGAGGGTTGGAGGGTCGGATCAAGGACCATGAATTTCTTTCAATCCATACACAATTTTAGGAGACATCCCATTGGGGACCTAATTGGGCATATTAGGCACAAAACCCATGTTTTGAATTTTTCTGATTGAACTTCATCCTCCCACAAATTGAGTGTGAAGTTCACTTCCTGGAAAAAGGGTCGGATGAAGGTCTGGATGAAGGTTCGGATGAAGGACTAGATGGAGGGTTGGATCATGTTTTTGTCATGTTTCAAGAAAATGAGAGATGTTATGAAATAATAATCACTCAATGGAAGATAAATTAACATAAAATCATTACAAAACACTGATTAGACATACCTCATATTGTTCCATGGAGAATTGATACCCAAAACCTGATAATACCTTTAAAAAGAGCTAAATAAAAGCATAGAGTGTATAACTTTCATATGAAAAAGAGATTTGGGCATTGGAAAAATATGCAAAACATAGAGTCATCACTCTTTGAACTAGTTTATATGACAATGAAATCTAAGGAGAAACTTGTATTCTACCCTGTTTTGTTCTAGCTTCTTGTTGAAGTTAGGGAGATTAGTTTGTGTCTGCACTTACCGATTTCTTTGATAAAAAAATTGGCAACCATACTGGGGAGAGTCCTCTTTTGGGTTTTTTCTTCTTATTTGCTTTTAGATTGCCTTCTTTTGGTCAATTTCATTCTCTGATTCTTTGGGTGATCCATCTTGACTCCCTGGTTCTGAAAGTTTATTGGGAAACTATGTCATTTTTCCATTTTTTCCTTATATCCAGTTATCGTCGCACCCTTCTTGTGTGAACCAGAGCGACGACGTCGCACTATTTTTTTCCTTCATCTTGTGATGATCCTTCATCGTCACATTGTACTCTTCTACAGCTCGTGATGATTCCTGTAGAAATTTTTGGAGTGATAGTCAACTTTCTTCTCCTTGCCCAAATTTGTCATTACTTATTGGGGTGAACTTTTAGTCTTGGTGAATGATTGATTTTCATCTTGTAGTCTGAATTGGATTGTTTCTCAAGTATTAAAAGTCTTTTCCATAAGATTTATAAGTTTTATATTTTAATTCTTATTTCAAGGGTATAGTGTCAAGGATTTGTCCCTGAGTGTTTGCTAGATAAGTTGGATTGATATTTTTGAGTTTTGGATTGATTTTTTTTTAAGTTTTGGATTGTTGATTGGAAAACAATTTTTGTTTGCATGCGGCAAACAAGTTTTTCTTACTTTTTCATTTTTTCTTGAATTATGAGTTTAGTTTGGGAAATAGTTTTGTGAGTGCATTGATCTGCTTGGACAACTCTTTCTTTTTTGAATTAGATCTATGTTTTTATTTGAAAAGGAAAGGACTAGAGTTTATTCTTCTATTAGTAGTCTTTACAAGAATTTTTTTTCATTCAAATATTTTTTGAAAAAGAGTCATTTGGAAAATTTAGTAGATTTGATTGTTTGGCATTCATGCCATTCAAAGATTGAAGAAATTAATTTTTGTAACTTGTTGTATTTTGGAAAGAGAAACCTTCTCCCTTGTGCAATTAGAGTTCATTGAATGAAAAGATTGCATCTCATCTCTCTTTGGATTTTGTTGGGTCAAGGTCAAATACTTCATCAGTTTTTTTTTCCATTTCCATTTTTGAGTAAGAAACAACCATTAAAATTCAACGTAATTTTAAAATATACCTAGCAAAATTTATTTTCTAGAACTTTTATACACCAACATTACCTAGGGATAGCGCTTTGGAATAGGTTGTGAGGCACACTCTCTAAATCCTCAAAACACACAATAGTATCTTGTGATAGGGAGAGTTTAAATTCACTTACCACATTTTTTCCTGGGAAGCCCTTCTAACACAAGGGTCAATCATGTAGTTGCATTATGTAATGTCCCTGAGCATCCATGTCGGGCCATGCTACACTAGATAAATCTTAATTTTCTCTCTTTGCAGAACATATTGTAACATACCTAGTATGCAACTAAGCTATGCCATATAAACTTTTTGAACTACATGCAATTATAATATACACACATAGAACTCTTACAGAAGCATATATATAAAATGTAAACATACAAATACATTTGTAATACAAAGATTCACATTGAAATAACACTATACATATACATGCAGAATATACAAGAAATACCCATAAAAATGAACACAGTTATAACTGCACATATGATAACCCATAAAATAAGCACGTAAATAACAATGCAACATGTAAATTTATCACACAAATGGAACTTATCTTTGTAAGAATGTCACCAAATGTCTTCGGATCTTCCACAAACCTCCCAGCCTTAGACCACACTATTCATCACTCTCAACAGTGAGTCACCCCCAATCTAAGACTAAAATCCACCTAAGTAAAGGGATTCCTAACCAGGCTAGGGGCTCGTAGACAACATGAAAGACTCCATCTCAGGTGCCAACTCAAGCTAACATCCTACAGTCCCTCATTCCCCACATGCCTATCCCACCCCAAGAAGTGTGCCCCTTCTCTACTCAACAATCCTTCAGTTGACCCACTTCCCTTACAGGGCTTTAGCAACAGGTCAGACAGGAAGTCTTAGAGCTCTGTAACTGTAGTTCAACACCTTCAGGAAATCAATCCCCAACAATTCTCTCACCCAAATAATTTCTCACGTGCCTGACAACCCACCTCTTCAATATCCCACAGGCCTAACAAACCGCTTCTTCAATCCAGCTCCCAAGCTAACCAGCTACATGAACAAAAAATGGCTATGGATACAGGTTCAGGTACAGTCATGAAGATATGAAAGATAGCTTAATGGGTGTGTACATGTTCATGAATGTTTGACTGGATGACCGAATGATGGAAGGAATGATGGGAAGAATGATAGGAAATGAAATAAGTCACAACAATATGTATGCATGTCCCCAACTTGACACTTTTCATGTTGGGAGCTACTTTGGCCTACTTTTCCCCGAACTTTAGAACTTAGGATAAAATAATTATCCATACTTTATGATTTAAGAAATAATGATATAATATTCCTTTTTGGCTTAAGCTCCCTAGCTTAGCCACTTTCCTTAACTTTTATCCCTCCCTTTCCCTAACTAGTGGAGTTTAGTCCCCCATCTCTTTTATCATGGTCGTTCTACGTGCAACGATTTATTTTATATTAATCATGAGACATATACAAAAATAGGCACACTGTCCTTTAACATCTAGGCTCTCCAGCCTAATCAAAACATAAGCATCATAGCTTATAATAACTTGGATCACCAGCCTATAAAACAAAACATATACACAAAAGGCTCTCTGGCCTCAATATCATGCACACTTAAGTTGCTACGCACAATATCCTGAAATGTGAAAACTTCATCATTTTACTACGCAGTACATGTGCGCACTATGCCATGAAATGTGCATACAAAATGATATCAAAAAATCTCACCAGCTTAAGTACATTTACAATTGTGTTCGGCCTTAGGAATATTACAATCTCCTCCCCTTATTTATGCATTGTCCTCAGTGCATCATGTACCCATGTACAACAAAATTTAAAAAATCCTCAAAAATATGCGGGTATTATGCCTACATTACATCCTCATGCTCCCAAGTAGCATCCTCAGGACCATACCAGGTCCATTGGACCTTTACAATCCCTATGGCTTGGTTCCAGATCTGTTTGATTTTCCATTCTAGAATGCGCATTGGATGCACTTGAAAAGTTCCTTCTTGCTCCACCTAAATGACATTCAAATCAATAACATGATTAGCATCAGGTATATATTTCTTGAGCAATGATACATGGAATACATTATGAACAAACATAGATGTAGGCAGTGCAATCATATAAGCAACTGGACCAATCCTCTATAGGATTTCAAATGGTCCACAATAGCGAGCTGACAACTTTGAACAATTTCCCAACTTCAGGGAACTTTTGTTGGCTTTCACTTTCAAAAATACATGGTCACCCACTTTAAATTCCCTGTACCTTCTTCCCTTATCAACATAGATTTTTTTCCTGTCTTGGGTAGCCTTTAAATTTTTCTGTATTTTTATCATTTTCTCTTGCATTTCCCTGAGTAAATCTGGCGCAACCACTGCTCTATATGTTGGGTTATCCAACTTACTGGAGTGTTTCACTTTCTTCCATAAAGTGCCTCAAATGGGCTCATCTTTAGATATGCTTGGTACCCATTGTTGTAAGAAAAATCTACCAAGTGTAGGTAGTTTTCCCATATTGATGGTTTATCCATCACATACATCATCACAATATCTTCAATCACTTGATTCACCCTATCTATTTGTCCATCCGATTCCGGATGATAAGCTATACTAAAATTCAAATTTGTTCCAAACCCATTAAATAACCCTTTCCAAAATTTTGATGTAAATTTTGGATCTCTGTCAGACACAATTGTCTTGTGTATGCCATGTAATCTATCAATTTCCCTCATATAAACATCAGCAATGTTCGATGCCTTGTGAGTGAACTTAACTAGAATAAAATGGGAAGCTTTAGTAAGCTTATCCACCACCACCATGATATAATCATGTTGTTTGTTTGTTTTGGGAAATTTCATGATGAAATCCATGGTTACAACTTCCCATTTCCACTCAAGAAAGGTTAATTTATGTAGCAAACCAGTTGGGTGTCTATGCTTAGCCTTTACCTTTTGACATTCCAAACATCTGGCAATAAAATTAGCAACCTCTTTCTTCATGCCTGGCCAATAATATTGGCTTTTACAGCTGCAATAGTTTTCTGATATCCTGGGTGGCCAGCATAAGACACATTATGCATTTCTCTCAATATCATATTTTTCAATTCATTATAATTTGGTACATAAGTTCTTCCCCTGTACATGAGAATTTGATCATTATCTAGCTTGTAATCTTCAATTTTCTGTTGCAAATTACCTTGCTGTAATTTTGCCACTAATTCCTTGTATTGCAAATCTGATTTAGTAGCCTCTGTAATTTTGTCTTTCAAATATGATTGGTACATGCTAATGGTTGTAGCATGCATTTCATGCACTCTTCTATTGAGTGCATCAACCACTTTGTTCTCTTTCACCTTGATATGCTTTATATCAAAGTCATATTCACTTGGAAATTCTAACCATCTACTTTGCCTAGCATTTAGAGTTGGTTGATCAAATAAATATTTCATACCATTATGGTCTGTTCTTAGCTCAAACCTTTTTCCCATGAGGTAGTGTCTCCATTTCCTCAAGGCATGCACTATGGCTTCCAACTCCAAATCATGAGTGGCATAGTGTATTTCATGCTCCTTTAACTTCCTTGATTCATAACATATAAAAAAACTATTTTGAGTGAGGACTCCACCAAGTCCCTCTTTACATGCATCTGTGCATACAATGAAGTCTTCATTTGGGTGTACAATCCTTAGTATTGGAGCACTTGTTAATAATTTTTTCAAGTGTTGGAAACTCTTTTCACAATCCATTGTCCACTGAAACTTCACACCCTTATTTTGTAAGGAAGTGATTGGATGTGCAATCTTTGAAAATCCTTCAATAAATCTCATGTAGTATCATATAAGGCCCATGAATGATATGAATGCTATCACATTATTTGGCGTTGATTACTCTCTAATGGATTCTACCTTCTCAGGATCCACTGTTATCCCATCCTTTGAAATAATATGCCCCGAATAATGAATTTTCTTTTGATAAAATGAGCAGTTGCTCAACTTGGCATACAACTGATGCTCCCTTAATACTTGCAACACCATCCTCAAATGATTTTCATGCTCTTCTTCTGACTTGGAATACACAAGGATGTCATTTAAAAACACAATGAGAAACTTGTCTAAATATTCTCGGAAAACACCATTCATTAAGAACATGAAAACAACTGGTGCATTTGACAACCCAAATGGTACCACTGTGAACTCATAATGACCATACCTTGTCCTAAAGGCAGTCTTTCTAATATCTTCCTCTTTAATCCTTACCTGATGGTATCCTAATATAAGATCTATCTTTGAAACTATCTTGGAATCCTTCAATTGATCAAAGAGATCATCAATCCTTGGTAGATGATACTTGTTCTTAATAGTCACTTTATTCAACTGTCTGAAATCAATGCACAATCTTAATGTTCCATGTTTCTTCTTCACAAACAAGACTGGGGAACCCCAAGGTGACACACTTGGGTGTATATACCCCTTCTTTGTAATCTCATCAATTTCCATTTGCAACTCCTTCAGCTCTAGTGTACTCATTCTGTTAGGAGTCTTTTACACTAGAGTTGCTCTAGGAATTAAATTTATAGAGAAATAAATATCTCTCTTTGGGGGTAGTCCTGGTACCTCCTTGAACACATATTCAAATTCTTCCAAGACTGCATGATCTTCCAAATTTGGAAACTTATCTCTAGGTGTCTCTTACATATGTGCTACAAATATTCGACACCCTTTCTTGTAACATTTCTTCAGCTGCAATGCTGAAATTTCTCTAATGGTTACTGCCCTGGGAATTCCCTACACTTTCCTTAGTTTCCCTTCCTCATACAAGCAAGTAAATGATTTGTTATGACAGTCTAAGAGAGCATGATGTTGGTCCAACCAATCCATCCCAATTAGACAATCATAAGAACCTAAAGGCATGATGTTCAAATCTGCCCTGGTGTTCAGCCCATTCATGTCCATAAGACATGACTTAACCATCTCATTAACTTTTATTTTGGCTCATATGGATAGCTTCACCAGCCAATATTTCCCATGTTTGCTTCTTGGAAATGCAAACTTTCCACCATCTTAAGATCTATATAAATATGACTAGCTCCTGAATCAATTAAAATAGCAATGTTTTGGTTGTTGATCATACCTTCCACTTCAATCATGTGTGACTGATACTCTACTTTCTTGTTATCCAGGGCTGCATATATTCTTGGTACATTTCTTCCTATGTCCTCCATTGTTTCATCTTGCTATGCATTGTGAACAATCCTTCCTTTTTCACCTCTGTGAGGACAATCTCTAAACATATGATCTCCTTTACAACCCCAACATTGAATAGCTGGATTCCTTGGCCTTTGACTCTATGTGTCAATCATTATGGGTTCTTTAGGCATTTGTTGTCTTTGTGGATTATTTCTAAAGAAGGGTGGCTTATATCCCTTCTTCCTTTAATCCATATTTAATTTATTTTTGTCTTCCCAAGCTTTTTGGAAAGTTGGCCTTGATTTCTGCTGATCATATAGGCATTTTTCTTGCCTTATGGTCTCTTCCAATGTCTTTGGATCATCATATTGTATTTTGTCACTGAAGAATGATGGAAATCCACTCAAATACCTTTGAATTTTAACTGTCTCATCCTTGATGAAAGAGACATACTTCAACATTCCTAAAAACCTTCTTTCATATTCATCAATGGTCATACTCCCAAGCTTGAGTTCAAAGAACTCTTTCATTTTCTTGTCATAGTATCTCTTATTCAAGTATTTCTTCTCAAAATACTTCTTGAATTCTCTCCAAGTAACACTTTTGTCTTTAATGTGCTGCACCTGCACAAGATGATCCCACCACATGGATTCTTTTCCATTGAGTTGATAGATGGAAATTCTACCTTCTGCATGAGAAGAATAATTATGTAATTGAAAATATTTTCTCATGCCTAGCATCCATGTCTTTGCATCTTCATCCTTTTTGTGCTCACCATCAAAAGTAGGAGGTTTGATTTTGTTCATTTCTCCTCGTAGCTCTTCCACCCCAGACCTCTTATTCTTTCTGACAGGGGATGGACTTGAGCTATTGTGTGATCTCTTATTGGAATTCCCTGGGTAGTGGTGGTGATGTCTTCTAACACTTCTTGATTTTATTATCTCATCATGAGACCCGTGGATTCCCGATTTTCTTGAGCCACTCTCCTTATCCAATTTCTTTTATATTATGTTAAATCTCTCCAATAACTTCATGTTGAAGTCATCTTGCTATTCCTTTTGTCTCATAATACTTTCATTATCAGTTTTATGGCTTTGGACATCCTTCTGCAAATTTTTAATGCTCTCTACCATATTCATGTTTTCATCTCTTCCTTCTCCATGTCCATCGGACTTTGTTCCTTCAATGCCCAAATGGAAATCCATCCCTCTGCTCTCATCTTGCTAACTGTAATTCCCTTGTGCCTCTTCCATTTCTATGGACTTTGTGTTGATCTTAATCTGATATAGTTGTTGTTAACTCTGCAAAATGTACAGCCATCAAAACTTTATCAGGCTAACTGTTTCAATAATTTTCATGAAAAATATGAACCATTTTGGTTCAATAATATATCATAATCATTTATTCTGATTTCCTGAAAATTTGAATGCCCAGATCAATTTTCTAGGTGTATAATTATATTCCACTATCTGATACCTTTCCAACACCTTCTCCCATGCTCAATTCTGAGTCTTGAGAAGAAAGTTATGGTTATTTGAAATTTTCCCATTAACTTTTTTGTTCATACTTCCACTTGGCGGAACTCTGCGCTATAATTATGCATTCTTGCACTTACTCGATTGAAATTTTCATATGAGCTCAATTGGGTTTCTGTATAAAAATATTATGGAAATTCTTTCCAAGGTGCACCTTATTTTGGGTTTTGGGTTGTCGGTTACAGCCTACTGAAGTTCTAGCCCCATTTGTGTTTTTGGTCTAGAATGCTACAAGTACCTTATTTTCCATATTAAACACCTTCAACATGCCCAAAAATTTAATTCAGGTCTGGGAATGACTTCTGTGGTTCAATAGATTTCCATTGACTACTCCTACACCTCAATCCCATTTCAGAGCAGAAAGTTATGGCCCTTTGAAGTTAGTTAGGTCATAAAATTTACCCTCCATTGTTTGGGTTGTAACTTTCTCATAAAAGCTCCGTTTGAAAAACAATTTACACCATTATAAAGATATATCCAAGCTATTTTATTTGAGTTGTAAGACATAGTGTACCCCTTTGTCTTGTGGTTTTTTATTTGCTAAAATCGCTCTTAAGGCCCTGTTGACGGGCGAAACAGTCCATCCGTCAACTGGAAGAGTGGAACCGGTCCGGGGTTGTCTAAATAACCCAAGCCGTTTGGTATGGACCACCCTGACGAGTTTAACGGATCCGTTGGCCGCTCTAAGGTCTCGTAAGGAAACCAAAGAGAAATTTGATCTAAGTTAAGTTATCTAAACTAAGGAAACTAGAAACTAATAAAACAAACTAAAAATAAACAAACTAACTAAATGAAGAAATTAGACTAAATTAGAGGAAACTAGAAACTAATAAAACAAACTAAAACTAACTATACTAATCTAACTACAAACTACCAACTATTATATATCTACAAGATACTAACTACGATCATAATAACTCAAATCAACTACTTAATTGTCAGTTATAATCACTCTATATTCACAAATATACATTATAGACAAATCACAGATTTGATTAAAACCTGTAAAACTCATGTGTTTTCTGCCTTAAGAAATCCAAGGATCTATTTTTGTCCTTTTTTGTATTTTATAAAACAGAAAGAAAA
>ML777632.1:547392-639569 GCA_009831015.1 Picea engelmannii
TTACTTTATAGCTTTTGGACCACTTTTCTCCCTTAACAGGCAGACCAGTTGCCAGGCTGAGAGAGTGTTCGGTGACTTCGAGCTGGAGGTCTCCGACTTTGGCTCGACAACCGTCAAATGACAGTGCGAATTGCCAAGCGACAGGGATATTAAAACCATCGAACTTCCGTATAAACGAAAGCCACCCAAATTCTTTGAGGTCGGCATATGCACCATCGAATGTTAACAGCGCTTGGCTTCCATTAGGTTCGGCCCTCACAACAGGAGCCATAACCCCTGCTCATGGTAGAGTTCACACCAAGTGCACTGCACAGAGTGAATTACGACAGGGTTTCCCTAGTTGAATGTTGGATGAGACTCGAAACAACTCCAGGCGTGCGAAGGTGGTGGGATTACCATCACCACATATTACATTAATGAGCCTGTTTCGAGCTGTTTAAAACCATAATCATTAAAACAAATGTATCGACTAGCGAGTTGGTGAATCACCAGTTCTACGTGCCATTTATCCAGGTCAGAACCAAAACATCATATGATATCAACGCACCAAGTGTTAAGTCTAAAACCAACACAGTACCAGCATTAACTACCGATTTAACGTGCCAATTCCATCGTTTATTCAATCACTTAATCACAGGGTTTAGTGATAATACATAGCTCGGGGTTATATCATTCACCGTATAATCCAATCTTTGCAAACATAGTATGCCAAGTATAAATTTGAATAATCGAATATGATTAACTCATGCGCCTTGAAACCATTGCCAACATACCTTATGAACTTGCCAATGTATTTGGTGCATACCATATGTGTTTGTACTCCAAATTCCTAGAACCATACAATCAAAATTCCTTCATATAATAATCAAGTGATAGTTCAAAGCAAGGATAAAAACAATATGACCAAATCCATTACACAATTTTCATAGATAAGACCAATAACTTTCATGCCCAAAGGTTTTACAGTGAAATATATCCAAATGCGCAATCAAGAATGCTCAAGAACATAAGTCTGATACAACATTAGAAATCAGATGATAAACCAGTGATCAAGTATCAACCAAAGACGATGACAATCTAATCAATGAAAGAAGTGTTTTCACACTTGCAGTTGTGAAAAACTGGGTCGATATTGAATTGTAATGATCACAAAAATAAGATGAATGTCCATTAGCACAATGCGACAATGGTTTGTCGTAATACGACAAGGGGTGTAGGCAGCTTTTGAGAGCAATCGAAAAAATTGGTTTGGCTGCCAACAGGCCCTCAAAAACGCGCTACAAAAAGGTGACGTTCAAATGATATAAAATGTCACAGAAAATCACTGGTTTTCTGTTGTTATTCACCCTCCAAACAACTCCAGGCGCAAAAAATTCATTCTTTTCACCCGTATTCACCATGAAAAACAACAAAATGAGGTTAATTGTGCTTCGCGCGCCTTAAAACCACTATGTATCACTTCTCTGTCGCACTAATAACTGTGCACTACTTTTGTGTCATGCGCCAATATCCACCGCGCACAGTTTTGGTTCTTTCTCAATTACATGTTGCACGCAGTTTTTGTATCACGCGTTGTTATTTTGTATGCATTTTACTCTGCACGCTTCACCATGCCAGATTTTAGTATGCCCCACCACGCACCAATACTCTACGTGCACATTTATCAAAACTGTTGCGTGACAACTTATACTCTTACTGCGCTCTTCCAATACTGCGCACACCACACACACCATTTTATTTTGTGTGCACACTACACAGACCTTTTATGCATACACACATCGCACAATGCTAAATTTAGCACGCACATCCACACACTAGCATTGTTTCATGCGGCGCCAAAATTTAGCGCGCGCACCACAAAACCACTTTTTTTTTGCGTTGTACCAAATTTTAGCACGCACACCTGCACTCTAACATTTTTTCGTGCGACAATGAAATTTAGCGCGCACACCAGCATGCCAATATATTTCCTCCCAGTGTCAAATTTTACCTATCACAATATTTTCACTGTGCATCATGCATTTTAGTGCGCCCACTTGTGCACATTCACCTTATGCGCATCAAATCCTCGTGAATTCTGCCGTAGAAATTGGGGCTTTTTTCTAAAAAAAATCCCCCAATTTATCATAGACCTTATACAACTATGAAATTTCATCAATTTCACCCTGATGACACCCATTCAACCTATGCAACAAAAAATCATCGTGGTTTGACATTTCATTCATGAATTTACCCAAAAATCAATTCACGAATTGAGAATTTTATTTACTGATCTCGCTCCATCTCTCATGGCTTCACTGTAATTTCAAATTCACCCAATTCCACGTTTGAATTTGCTAGAACATATATTAAAACAATAATATCTCACCACTTGGCCAAATTTCTCCATTTATGTACCATATTGTAGTTGGACGCTCTGCAACTCGAAATTTGGCCACTTCGAAATGAATCCTCTGTGAAATTTCGCTTCAACTCAACTTTCTCAGCCCATCCAGGCTTAGTGTCCAAAATGAAGCTCTCATACCATCATTTTGTAACATCCCCAACCATCCATGACGGGCCACACCACACCAGAGAACTCTTATTGTTCTCTCTCTGTGGAACATACTGTAAAATACCCAGTATGCAACTGAGCTATGCCACATAAATTTTTCGAACTGCATGCAATTATAATACACACACACATAACTCTTGTGGAAGCATATATATATAATGTAAACATAAAAATAGATCTATAATACATGGATTCACACTTAAATAATAGTAGACATAAACATGTAGCGTATACATGAAATACACATAAAAATAAACACAGGCATAACCACACATATGATAACCCATAAAATAAGCATGTAAATAACAATGCAACATGTAAATTTATCACACAATTGTCACTTATATTGGTAATAATGTCACCAACTACATCCAAACCTTCCACGAACCTCCCATCCTTAGACCACATGATTCATCACTCTCAACAGTGAGTCACCCTCGAGCCAGGACTAAACTCCACCCGAGTAAAGGGATTCCTAACTAGGCTAAGGGCTCGTAGATAGTAGGAAATAATTTGTCTCAGGTGCCAACTCAAACTAACATCCTACAATCCCTCATTCCCCACATTCCTATCCCATCCCAGGAAGTTTTCCCCTTATCTTGTCAACAGTTCTTCAGCTACCCCACTTCCCTTCCAGGGCTTCAGTAACAGGCCAAACAAGAAGCCTCAGAGCCCTGTAGCTACAGTTCAACACCTTCAAGAAATCAATCTCCAACAATTCTCTCACCCAGAAAATTGATCACGGGCTTGAAAAACCGCATCTTCAATATCCCACAAGCCTGAAAACTTGCTTCTTCAGTTTAGCTCCTAAGCTAACCAGCTACACGAACATAAAATGGCTATGGATATAGGTTCAGGTATAGTCATGAAGATACAAAATATAGCTCAATGGGTGTCTACATGCTCATGGATGATTGATTGGATGTGTTATCACTCCAGGAAACTCTCCTAGGCTGTAAGTCAGAGATGCCTGGTAACTTAATCTTTTTGGAAACTATTTTCTCAATAATAGGTATGGGTTTGGATCAAGATGAATATCTTAACCTATGGATTGT
Organism: Picea engelmannii; assembly: GCA_009831015.1. Taxonomy (NCBI): domain Eukaryota; kingdom Viridiplantae; phylum Streptophyta; class Pinopsida; order Pinales; family Pinaceae; genus Picea; species Picea engelmannii. Next base: position 551,002 of record ML777632.1, read on the forward strand.
ATTCTCAAGACATTCTTAACTATACTCATGCAACATAAGGCCTTCAAGAGCTATTGTTAGATAGGTTTGTATAACAAATGGATAAGAAAACTAATTAGCTAACCAAAACATACATAAACCATATATATGATGGGTCAACAAACTAGCCAAATATGCTTATGATTCTTGTCTAGCAATCAAAAGTAAGATGACAACTACCATAGGATCATTAAACATGGACAAAATAACTAATTCCAGTCATAAACATAGACAAAGATGAAAGAAGGTCTTACAGTAACAAATGAAAGAAGCTTCCAGGCTGATATATTAAAGAAAGTGTCTTTCATACAAAATAGTAGAATATAGAACTCAAAATTGAACCTTTAGTTCATATTCTACCTTTAGCTTTATAGCTTTACAATGTGGTTTTAAGATCCTAAAAGCATGGATCAGATATGCTAAAGATAGAAAGTCAAAATTCAGTTTGCAAAGGATAAGGAATGATCCTCAAAATGAGGTCAATTCCACATTTCATAGTTTCCATATCTTGTAGAGTCATTATGCAGTGCAGAATAGCCTTCCAAGGCTGAGTGATGACTCTTCCAAGAGATACAATTCGAATTTGTTGAGATGTGCCAAAAATCCAATTTGTTTCCACCAAAATAGGTGCCAAAACCAACTTGGATACCTTTTCTAATCTTTATGCACCAAAAATGAATCTTGAAACTAAATATATAATTCATCATCCATCCATCATGAGTGTTTTCAAATGATTTGGATTAGAAAAACCTCGATCTATGCAAAATTTAGCTTTCTCTGTCCAGTTACAGGTTTCGATGGTTAACATAGAAGACTTTAGGGTGAATTAACTACTGAAAGCTCTGCTTTCGGTGGTTAATGAACAATGGTCCTATTCTCCTAAACCACCGAAAACTTAGCTTTATCAAAACTTCAAAATTTGCAAACATGATTACCTTGATGCTTTGTTGAGTGTTCAAGGTGTTTTGGATGATGCAACTCTTCTTCGTGCAGACCTACGAACTTCAACTTGTTGTGTGGAAGACTATGGTATATCTACCATTGTTGTAGCTAAGTCAGCTAGAGTTTCTAAACTTGTTTGCTCCTATGTTGGCAATTGAGAATCTTTTAATTTTAGTCTCAGAATTCTAAGCTGCCTGTACAACTTCATGTTCTCCCTTATCAGCACCCTGTTCCTGTCCTTGATTTTATCATGCTTTTCTTTGAGACTTTGGTTCATGTTGAAACGTTCTGCATTTATTTCACTCAAGTCTATACTTGACTTTTTAAGAACTCTTTCTAATACTTCCATCTCATAGACTTGTTGCAGGAGTTTATTGATTTTCTGTGCCTTAGATGCTTTAGGTTTGCTTGAAGAAGCTTTTGCCAATGGTTGACTGTGTGCCTCTGGAAGAGTTGGTGAGGGCAAGTTGGGATGATCTTCTGTAACTTTCTCATCCTGTTCATTACCTTGTGTCTCTGCTAACTCTTTCTCTGCCCCTGACTCACTATATGGTAAGTTTAAAGGGTTACTTCCTTTGGCCAGGTCCTTGGTCTTCTCACCCTCAAACTATAACTTTCTTTTGGTTCTTTTTATTTTAGCTGAGGATGATCCTGTCGGTTCTCTTGGTAGTGAGATACACTTCCATTTTCTATGACTTCTTTTAGGAGTAATAGTATTCTTAGTGACATCTTTTTTACCCTTCTCCTCCTGTTGCCAATCAGTCTGGAATTGATTCCAAAAGAGGAAGTAGTTCCAATCTACCTACCTTTTCTTCAATGACTCTTTGACAATGAGAGTAATGAGTCCTTGATGAGACAATCTACTTGACACCTTAGTGGGCTTGGACCTGAACTGCCTGGCCAATTTTGTGAGGGCTTTGTGCAAGTAAAATGGTAAATTCATAGGACATCTCCCTGTGAAGTGATTTAAAAGTTTGAGGTGGTAGAACATGACTCTGTTGTATCTACCTTCATAGGTGATATAAACAAAGATTGCCTTCAGGAGAGATTTCCACTTAGGTTCCAGATAAGACATTGGTATGTCTTTTTTCCATATAAGATCTTTGTGCAGAGGCTGTAGGTAGGATCTAAATTCAATGTTTGAAGGCACAGTTGATTTGAACCAGAAATCACCTATTCCGGGGAGACCAGTGAACTCAGCTATGGCTGCCTCATCAACCACAAACTGCTCCTTCCCCACTGTTGTTGTTCTTCCATCATACAAGATAGAAAAGGTTTCGGACACCTGTTGGTGAAAATCTGCCAGTTTTTCACAATATGCATAGACTCATGTTTGCTTTAAAAACTCGACCACGTCAGGGTGCAGCTCAAGGTACCAAACACCATCCAATTCAACCATTAGAATTGGCCCTACTTTTGGAATTTAGTAAATGTTGACCTATACCTGCGATTTAGGAAAAACTTTGTGCCTGGGAGATAAAGACTCTATGATTTAGGGTGACTGGGAGTATGACTTAGAGAAAAATAAATGAGACAAGCTGACTCAAAGTTATGATCACAAAGCTCAATCACTAACCGAATTTAGAAAACAAACTGACTGGATACAAGCCGAAATTTCGAGTTTCGGTGGGATGTACAATTAAATTGACACAGTATGGGATTTGAACTACTTGATGACACAACTTGGATTGTTTGGTATGACAATTGGCTTGATAACGATCTGTTGAACTCAAACTTTACTCGGCAATCACCACAAAAATGGTATTATAGTCTTTGAATATGCGTTTGCTTGATGAAATCACAAGCTCAAGAATGTCACAATGACTCCCGGATTTGAATTGATAATAAATGGAGATCAAATCAGAGATTAATCGGGGTCATAATGGATCTATTTCCTCATGACTAGATATATTGAGGGGCTATGTGACTAATCATTTCTGTTAGTCGGGAAACACGCATGAGTTTATGTGTCCAGCCTTAATTTTGAAATGAAAAATGTAGTTAAAAGGACAATAGGGTATCAATCTTCAGATAGATACAACAAGAACATGCATACCTTACCACTTCCATGGACTTTCAGTGGTTATGTCTTCATGATTATACTAATTGACAACCGGTTTGTGTGAAAGCACGGGCTTTTCATTTTTCCCATTGAAATCTTTTTGGTAGTTAACTGAGCTTTTGCTTTTCCCTCTTAACTACCCAGAATGAAGGCTTTATGTGGTTAATGAGCATGTTTTAGTCGCCTAAACCACCGAAACCTAAGATTTTGTCTTTTGCTTGACCAAACCAGATCAAATGTTCTTTCTGAGTTTATTTACAGAAAATAGACTCTCTAACCTACCTACAAAAATTTTGAAATAAATTTTGGATCACAATCTATCACCTAAAAAGAGAAATCTCCACCAATTTATTTGAGGATATAAAATTGGCTCCTATTGGGGATGAATGCCTCCTTGTGAGGTTTCAAGAACCATAGAACCAATGCCTTTCCTGAAAAAGAAAACTAAAAACTATCTTCTAGTGTTTCCATTGGGCATGGAGTTATTCTGTAAAAATAAAGACTAAAAATAAAATTACAATGTCCAGGCTTCACAGCCTTAGACAAAATAGAGTTTCAGAAATCACCCATTGATTAGGCCACCAAACATTTCTTCACCTCCCAGATTCTGCAAAATGAATGTGTTGTTTTGTTGTACTTGAGTTATCATGAAAGGGTCAGTCCACAAAGAATTGAACTTGTTATGTTTGCCTTTATCCTGTCTGAGAGCATCCCATTTCAAAACCCAATCACCAACCTGAAAATTATCCACCTTTGCCTTTCTATCAAAAGTATCTTTTATCTTCTTTTGATGAGCCTCTTATATGTCCACTAATTGTTAGTGGGCCTACTACAGTTCCACCAAATCAAACATTCTTCTTACCATATCATTTGACTCAATTTTCTCTTCCTGAAAGAATCTAGCCACTGGTAAAATTAACTGAACAGGAAAAATAACATCATTCCCATAGACCAATTTGAATGGAGAGGTTCCTATGGACTTTTTGATAGTTACTCTGTCTGCCCACAGAGAAAATTTTAGTTTATAATCCCAATTCTTTTTGTTCTCCTCTAATAGTTTTCTAATGATTTTGATTAAGCTCTTATTGGATGATTTAGCCAGGCCATTACCTTGAGGGTAGTATGGGGTTGAATGTACCAACTAGATGCCCATTGATTCACACATGTCGACCAATGCATATGCTTTGAAAGCTATTGCATTATCTGTTACCAGCCTTTTGGGGTAGCCAAATCTGCTCAAGATATTTTCATAAAGAAACTTCATGACAACCTAGTGAGTGGCATTCCCGGTGGGAACTGCCTCTATCCATTTTGTAAAATAATTTGTGGCTACTAATATCCACTTATGTTGACCACTAGATGAAAGATTTATCTCACCTATAAAATCTAAACCCCACTGCTGAAAAAGGGCCATTCACTACTATAGGTCTTAGGGGCAAGGATTTTAGTTGATGTTTTCCTGTGAATCTTTGACATTTATCACAAGCTTTGACAAAGGCATGCACATATGAGAAAAGAAAAGGCCAATAGTATCCAACCCTTAGAATTTTATGAATTGTGGTCTTCCAGTAATGATGACCTTCACAAACACTTGAATGAAACTAATGTACAACTTCCACCGACTGTTCTTTGTCTAAACATTTGAGTAGTAAACTAGCAGGGTCCTTCCAATATAATAGATTATTGTAAATGCAAAATTTGATGGCTCTGAGCTTAAGGGATTGGGCTTGAGTTATGTTGAGTTCAGGAGGAACCTCCAGCTTTTGTAAAAAATGTATAATACCTAAGTACCATTCACAAGAAGACAAATCCTTTTCCACCTATTGATTGTTATGTTGTCCTTCTACTGCCACCTCTGTCTGCAAATTTGCTGAATTTTCCCCTATGAAATTTATGTCCAGCAGCTCATGGTTTTCCTTCGTTAAAAGCTTACCAAGGCCTTGGCCTTTTACCAATTTGGTGCGCTTCACTTCAATGTTGAACTCGATCAACTTTGCAATCCATTTAGCTCTCTTTCCATCAATATTAGGCTGAGTCAAAACATCTTTCACGGAGGGTGAAGGAACATATGCAATGACTTTTGAGTGGAGGATATAAATTATGAATACTTTTAAAGATTTTATTAAATCATAGGCTTGTTTTTCAATAGGATCATACCTCAATTCAACATCTTTGAGTGTTTTTCTGAAGAAAGCAACTGGGTGATCCATATTGTCATCATCTTTTTGTAGCAGGACAACTACCACTGTGTCATAAGAAGAAAAGGAAAAAATGTAGAAAATATTGTTGTAATCTGGACTGATCAGAGTCGGGGATTCCATGATAGCTTGTTTGATATCCTGAAATGAATTCCTTGCGTTGTTTGTGCATTTTATCTCAGACCCCTTTTTCAACATACATGTTATGTGTTTTACTAGCTCGGATAAATTTGGAACAAATCTTCTAACAAAATTAATCTTACTGAGCAGTGATTGAATATCCTTTTTCGACATTGGCAAGGACATCCTTTGAATTGCTTCCACCCAAGCTGGATCAATTTTCACGCTTTCTGCTGAGACAATGTGGCCTAAGAGTTTGCCTTTCCTGAGAGAAAAATGGGACTTTTTGGGATTCAATGAAATTCTGAACTGCCTGCACTTCAGAAAAACTCTTTTTAAATGATTTATATGTTCCTCATGACTTCTAGAATAAACTATGATGCCATCAAGATAGATGAGGACAACTTATCCTTCTCACCCATGAAAGCTATGTCCATGGCCTTTTGAAACGTGGCCCTAGCATTCATTAATCCAAATGGAATTTTGGCGTACATAAAGGTACCCAAAGGAGTAGTAAAAGTAGTCTTCTCTTGGTCATCAGGATGGACAAAAATCTGGTTATAGCCGGAAAAACCATCTAGGAAAGACATAACGATAGCCCCTGAAATTCTTTGCAGCAAATGTTCCATTTTTGGTAGGGGATAGTTGTCTTTCTTAAGGAATCTGTTTAGGTTTCTAAAGTCCACACATAACCTTACCTCACCATTTTTATTTCTCACTATTACTATATTTGCAATCCATTCAGAGTATCTCAAAGGGATTATTATCTTAGCATCAAGAAGCTTTTTTTATTTCCCTTTCAATCATAGGCAAAAGAAGAGGACTGATAGGTCTGCGCTTTTGTTTGAAAGGGATGGTGTCCTTTTCAAGTGGGATATTATGTTGAATGATATCAGGGTCATAAGTCTTTAGGTCACTATATTTCCAAGCAAAAACATCAGAAAATTCTTTCAAAATGCTGCAATATTCGGACTTCTGATCAGTAGTCAATTCAGAGGACAGATTTATGAATTTAGGTTGGCTTTCACTTTCTATGTTGTGCTCATGAACAACAAGTTGTTTCTCCTTTTTATCTGGCTTGTAGGGGACATCGTTGTGATCAAATAGTTTTTCAAGAGGTACCAAACCTCGAGGTATATAATTGTTAGGTAGTTGAACAATATCATGCTAACCCAATTTTCATTTTAGCTTAGGCTTCTGGGATTCCTCTATATTTAGATTCTGCTGGTTGACATGCATATCAGAAAATTCATCTACCACTTGGAGAAATCTATTAAGTTCATCATCATCTTCAAAAAAATTCTAGTATTTAATATTGTCGGGAAAAGACGGCCTATATTTGACTTGGATTTCATAATTGAGCCTAGGGGGCATGGGAGGAATAAGCATGCTAGATGAAACAACAAGGGAATCCACAAGATGATTCATATCTCTAGGTAAATAAGAAATCTCAAAAAAGGAAAAATAATCTCTAATTTTCCATACCTCATCCCTGTAGGCTTTCAATCTGACATGCTTTGCTTGGAAAGTATTGTTTACTTGTTGTATGATGAGATCCACATCTCCGAACACCTTTAATACTTTTATCCCCATCTCCTTAGCTGAATTTAATCCCAACAACAAGGCCTCATACTTTTCTATGTTGTTAGTAGTTTTGAAATCAAGCTTAAAAGACGAATGTATAGTCTCATTCGAAGGAGAAATCAAAACTACCCCTGCACCTGCTGAATCTTTGGTACTGGCCCCATCAAAATACATGGTCCAAACTGGAACACTCTTATCATCATTTTTCTACTCAGTGGGATTCACAAGCTGCAAAGGAGCTGATTGAGAATCATCTATTTGAAGAATGCATGAGCCAAACTTTGTGTCTACAACATAAATAGGATGATTTACAAAATTTTTTGCATCGCTAATTATGTAGGCAAGTTGATTCTCTCTGTAAAGTCTTTTTATCTCTCCTCCAAACACTGGGATCGTAGAATACGAAAGATCCATCTGCAAATTACCTCCTAACCTTTTTCTCCATGGACATGACAAGAGGAGTCCGAACTTGGGTGGGATATCAACAACCACGACATCCATTACCATGCTTCCCATTGGCAATTGGGCAAGATTTATAACAAGGTCTTTTATGAGGACAAGGCATCTGACTTTCCTAGAGTCGAAAGAGAAGAGATCATGATATGGTTTGGTGACCTCAAGCCCAAGCTCGTCCATCACTTCTTTGGGAATAAGATTATGTGATGCTTCTGAATCAAGCAAGCAGTTGTGAAGGATCTTATCATGAACATTTAGGGATATATAGAATGGTGGACAAGAATCATCTCAGTCTTCTATCATAGGCCCTATAGTTATTGTTGGCTTTTCATCTTGTAAATTTACAAAATCAGCAGATGAAGAGGTTTTTGGTTCAAGGGACTTCAGGATGGCAGACTTGAAAATATCATTCTTCATGAGTTCGGTCAATGTCATAGGTATTTTTACTTTCTGAATTTCTGATTCAAAATTAAAAGAATATGTTGATTTTTCAGAAGTTTTTACCTTGTTGGAAGGAGATTTGAGAATGAATTGCTCCTCGGCTAGGGGCTATGATTGCTTATGTTGTTGTTTTGCAGGAGTGGAGGTCTATTTTACGGGAGTAGCAGGTTGCTTGACAACAACTTATTTATTCTTCATAGGAGAAGCGAGCAATGGTTTAGGGAAGCATTTTTGGATCTTAAATTATAACCTTGTTGATCATCTGTCTGATAGACAGATTCTTCAATACTTGCCTCATGAATTTCCTGATCCATTAGGGCTTCTTCATAATCTACTTGTGTAAAAAAGGAGGAATCATTTTTGTCACCAAAACAGTTTATGTCATCTACTTCTTCAACTTCATCATGAGATATCTATTGTTCTTCTTCTAGCATTGCATTTTGGAAAGGGGGTCTGATTCGCTGATCATTAGCTGCATTCTTGTCTCTCTGAAGGATCTCGACTTGTTGATTGTTCCTTCTTTAAGGGAATGCATTCAGATTTCTAGGGACAAAAGCATTTGGCTCTTTTGTCCTTGCTGGTTGTTGATTTTGGATCTTCAATTTTGACATTTCAGATGTCAAGTTGTCCAACCTCTTGGCCATCTTTTCTATTTTTCTATTAGAAGAAGAAGGGGGATCAAAAGAAAACTTCTTTCTCTCAAACTTTCCTTTGAGTTTCTAAGATTCCATAATATTCGATTCGACTTCGAGGGAAGCATCTTGCATTAAAGCAAGTGTGGCTGATCTTCTTTCTCTGAGGATTAGACAAAAATTTGGATCAAAGGCAACAAAAAATGTGATCTTTGATGATGCATCACTTGGTTTGATCTCTGCAGGGATTTTTCCAAACATTCTATTAAATCTTTTGATGAAGTCTGAGACTGACTCCCCATCTTCTCTTCTTAAGTTTCTAAATTCGGAAATGTAATATAGTAGATCCCTTCTTTCTCCCCAGTGTTTTAAGAACACCTCATCTAGTTGCTCAATACCTGTGACTGAATTTGATGGTATCTCTTTGAACCACTTCTGGGCTTGGCCATCCAAACTCTGCACAAAAACTCTGGTCCACACATCTTCTTCTGAAATGTTAATATTTTCAGCATAAGCATAAAAAGCTTCTATATGTTCCTCAGCAGTATAATCCCCAGCTCCGGTAAACTTTGGCATATATTTCTGATAATCTCTGGTTGGCATGGCAGATAAAGGATTAGGCAATACAAGTGGAGCATACCTATTTGCTAAAATATGTCCCATCTTGGTTAAAGGGACAGCCATGGAAAACTTGGGAGTTGATACAGAAGAATAATTTTCAGGAGATGAAGGTTGAGATGGGATGGCTGAGTTTAAATAAAATGATTGTCTTACTTCACTTTGAGCATAATTTTTAGAAATGGGTGGAAAATAAGAGGCCTTGTAAAACTGACCGAGCAACAAGGCTAAGATTTCTTCTCCCTTAGAGGACAGATCATGTAAAATATCTTTGAGAACAGGTAGATTAGTATGAGTGTAGAGAACACCCTCTATAGGCTTTGTGGGTGAGGAATTCAAAGAAGAAGAAGAAGAGGATTCTTTTTGTTGAGGGGACCCTGTAATTACCTCTTTAAGGTTGGATGAAATATCATGCTAAAAAATAGAGTCTGTAACATTATAGGAGAGTGAAGGCTCCTCTACCTTCAATTTTTTAGATAAAATTTCAATTTCCTAAGAACTATGAGTTTCAGCAGTAGGGGATTCAACCAGAAACATTTTAGATATGAAAGAAGAAGTGTCAGTTTGGATACCTAGATTTGACATCTTTGAAGATCCAGAAGCCTTTCTTTGTAAATATTTTCCCTTACTGAATATCTTCTCAGGGTCAGGAACTGGTGCTGAAGGTGGGCCTTCTTGGTTCGCCCTGGTGTGAGCTCTTTTCGGAGCCACTTCGTTTCAATGGAGTCTCCAGATAGATGATTACAACCCAAATGAAGTCTAGGCTTTGTCTATCATCAAAGATGGGTTTATGTCATCTCCCAAGCAAGTTGATCTTCAATCTCCTCTCCCCAGCAATGACGCCAATTTTTATCACTCCAGGAAACTCTCCTAGGCTGTAAGTCAGAGATGCCTGGTAACTTAATCTTTTTGGAAACTATTTTCTCAATAATAGGTATGGGTTTGGATCAAGATGAATATCTTAACCTCTAGATTGTATTCTCAAGACAGTCTTAACTATACTCATGCAACACAAGGCCTTCAAGAGCTATTGTCAGATAGGTTTGTATAACAAATGGATAAGAAAACTAATTAGCTAACCAAAACATACATAAACCATATATATGATGGGTCAACAAACTAGCCAAAGATGCTTATGATTCTTTTCTAACAATCAAAAGTAAGATGATAGTTACCATGTGATCATTAAACAGAGACAAAAGAACTAATTCCACTCATAAACATAGACAAAGATGAAATAAGGTCTGACAGTAACAAATGAAAGAAGCTTGTAGGCTGATATATTAAAGAAAGTGTCTTTCATACAAAACAATAGAATATAGAACTCAAAATCGAACCTTTAGTTCATCTTCTACCTTTAACTTTATAGATTTACAATGTGGTTTTAAGATCCTAAAAGCATGGATCAGATATGCTAAAGATAGAAAGTCAAAATTCAGTTTGCAAAGGATAAGGAATGATCCTCAAAATGAGGTCAATCCCACATTTCATGGTATTCATATCTTGTAGAGTCATTATGCAGTGCAGAATAGCCTTCCAAGGCTGAGTGACGACTCTTCCAAGAGATACAATTTGAATTTGTTGAGATGTGCCAAAAATCCAATTTGTTTCCACCAAAATAGGTGCCAAAACCAACTTGGCTACCTTTTCTAATCTTTATGCACCAAAAATGGATCTTGAAACTGAATATATAATTCATCATCCATCCATCATGAGTGTTTTCAAATGATTTGGATTAGAAAAACCTCAATCTCTGCAAAATTTAGCTTTCACTGTCCAGTTACAAGTTTCGATGGTTAACATAGAAGACTTTAGGGTGAATTAACTACCGAAAGCTCTTCTTTTGGTGGTTAATGAATAGTGGTCCTGTTCGCCTAAACCACCAAAAACTTAGCTTTATCAAAACTTCAAAATTTGCAAACATGATTACCTTGATGCTTTGCTGAGTGTTCAAGGTCTTTTGGATGATGCAACTCTTCTTTGTGCAGACCTACAAACTTCAACTTGCTGTGTGGAACACTGTGGTATATCTACCATTGTTGTAGCTAAGTCAGCTAGATTTTCTAAACCTGTTTTCTCCTGTGTTGGCGATTGAGAATCTTTTAATTTTAGTCTTAGAATTCTAAGCTTCCTGTATAGCTTCATGTTCTCCCTTATCAGCACCCTGTTCTTGTCCTTGAGTTTATCATGCTTTTCTTTGAGACTTTGGTTCATGTTAAAAAGTTCTTCATTTCTTTCAGTCAAGTCTATATTTTCCTTTTTAATAACTCTTTCTAAGACTTCCATCTCATAGGCTTGTTGCAGGAGTTTATTGATTTTCTGTGCCTTAGATGCTTTAGGTTTGCTTGAAGAAGCTTTTGTCAATGGTTGACTGTGTGCCTCTGGAAGAGTTGGTGAGGGCAAGTTGGGATGATCTTCTGCAACTTTCTCATCCTGTTCATTACCTTGTGTCTCTGCTAACTCTTGCTCTGCCCCTGAGTCACTATATGGTAAGTTTAAAGGGTTACTTCCTTTGGCCAGGTCCTTGGTCTTCTCACCCTCAAACTGTAACTTTCTTTTGGTTCGTTTTATTTTAGCTGAGGATGATCCTATCGGTTCTCTTGGTGGTGAGATACCCTTCCATTTTCTATGACTTCTTTTAGGAGTAATAGTCTTCTTAGTGACATCTTTTTTACCCTTCTCCTCTTGTTGCTAATCAGTCTGGAATTCATTCCAAAAGAGGAAGTAGTTCCAATGTACCTGCCTTTTCTTCAATGACTCTTTGACAATGAGAGTAATGAGTCCTTGATGAGACAATCTACTTGCCACCTTAGTGGGCTTGGACCTGACCTGCCTGGCCATTTTTGTGAGGGCTTTGTGCAAGTAAAATGGTAAATTAATAGGAGATATCCCTATGAAGTGATTTAAAAGTTTGAAGTGGTAGAACATGACTCTGTTGTATCTACCTTCACAGGTGATATAAACAAAGATTGCCTTCAGGAGAGATTGCCACTTAGGTTCTAGATAAGACATTGGTATGTCTTTTTTCCATATAAGATCTTTATGTAGAGGCTGTAGGTAGGATCTAAATTCAATGTTTGAAGGCACAGTTGATTTGAACCAGCAATCGCCTATTATGGGGAGACCAGTGAACTCAGCTATGGATGCCTGATCAACCACAAACCGCTCTTTTCCCACTGTTGTTGTTCTTCCATCATATGAGATAGCAAAGGTTTTGGACACCTGTTGGTGAAAATCTGCCAGTTTTTCACAATATGCATAGACTCCTGTTTTCTTAAAAAACTTGGCCACCTCAGGGTGCACCTCAAGGTACGAAACTCCATCCAATTCAGCCCTTAGAACTGGCCCTTCTTTTGGCATTTAGTAAATGCTGACCTATACCTGCGATTTAGGAAAAACTTTGTGCCTAGGAGACAAAGACTCTATGATTTAGGGTGACAGGGAGTATGACTCAGAGAAAAATAAATGAGACAGGGTGACTCAGAGTTCTGATCTCAAAGCTCAATCACTAACCTAATTTAGAAAATACACTGACTGAATACAAGCCGAAATTCTGAGTTTCGGTGGGATGTACAATTAAATTGACACAGTATGGGATTTGAACTACCTGATGAATCGAATTGGCTTGATTGGTATGATAATTGGATTGATAACGATCTACTGAACTCAAAATTTACTCAGAAATCACCACAAAACCGAGATTATAGTCTCTGAATATGCGTTTGCTTGATGAAATCACGGGCTCAAGACTGTCACAATGACTCCCAGATTTGAATTGATAATAAATGGAGATCAAATCAGAGATTAATAGGGGTCATAATGGATCTGTGTCCTCATGATTGGAGATAGTGAGGGGCTATTTGAACAATCATTTCTGTTAGTTAGGAAACACGCATGAGTTTTTGTGTCGAGCCTTAATTTTGAAATGACAAATGTAGTTAAAAGGACAATAGGGTATCAATATTTGGATAGATACAACAAGAACATGCATACCTTACCACTTCCATGGAATTTTGGTGGTTATGTATTCATGATTATGCCAATTGACAACTGGATCATGTGAAAGCATGGGCTTTTCATTTTTCCTGTTGAAATATTTTCGGTAGTTAACTGAGCTTTTGCTTTTCCCTCTTAACTACCGAGAATGAAGGCTTTCGGTGGTTAATGAGCACGTTTCAGGCTCGCCTAAACCACTAAAACCTGAGATTCTATATTTTTCTTGACCAAACTAGATCAAAAGTTCTTTCTGAGTTTATTTACAGAAAATAGACTCTCTAACCTACCTACAAAAATTTAGAAATAAATTTTGGACCACAATCTATCACCTAAAAAGTGAAATTTCCACCAAATTATTTGAGGAGATAACAAGATGAATGAATGATGGAAGGAATCATGGGAAGAATGATAGGAAATGAACTTAGTCCCAACAATATGTATGCATGTCCCCAACTTGACACTTGTCATGTTGGGAGCTACTTTGGCCTACTTGTCCCTCAACTTTAGAACTTAGGATAAAATAATTATCCATACTTTACGATTTAAAAAATATTAATATAATACTCTTTTTTGGCTTAATCTCTCTAGCTTAACCACTTTCCTTAAATTTTATCCCTTCCTTTCCCTAAATAGTGGAGTTTAGTCCCCCATATCTTTTATCATGGTCGGTTTGCATGCAGCAATGTATTTTATATTAATCATGAGACATATACAAAAATAGGTGCACTGGTCTTTAACATCTATGCTCTCTAGCCTAATCAAAACATAAACATCCTAGTTTATAATAACTTGGATCACTAGCCTATAAAACAAATCATATACACAAAGGCTCCCTAGCCTCAATATCGCGCAAACTTAAGTTGTTGCACGTGGTATCCTGAAATGTGCACACTTCATGATTTTACTGTGTAGTACATGTGCGCACTATGCCATGAAATGTGCATACAAAATGATATCAAAACAACTCACCAACTTAAGTACATTTTCATTTACATTTACAATTTTGTTTGGACTTAGGGATATTACACATTAGGGCCGATAGAGTTACTCATGTTTCTTTGTTTGTCTTGGTGCAGAGATTGTGCATATTATTGGGGGTCACTTGAGAAGAAAATCATGTGCAGACCTTCCCGAGGCGATTTCGGGCTTAGATACCCTACCCTTGCATGTGGATCGGACTGCCAACTGCTTCTTCATGCATCATTGTCATAATTGGTAACCTTAGTGACCTATATCTTAGAATATTTTCACGAGGTGATTGTGGAGGGGAAAGTCTTCACAATACTTGGAATCGACATTGGCCAAACTCACTCAGGATCCCTGGAGGGTATACCCACGATTATGTGTGGGATCTTGCACTAGGGTGTAAGTCCGTTAACTAGGTCATCAACATAACTTTTCCACCCACTTTATCCCAACCCCTTCTTGTCTTGATTTCATCACCAACTAGTGAATTTGAAATAAGAAGGTTTGTTTGCATGTTTGATATCTAGATTTTGTTAGTGGAGTGTTGTTTGTTTCTCTAGTTGGACATATATTTATTTCATTATTTATTTGGTGTGTCCAACATTGTCCCTCTTCATTCATGTAGGATGCAATGGTTACCTCTGGAAGAGCCAAAATAATATGCTCCTTTTCTTCCCGATTCACTAGAGGGTCCTTCCCCTAAAGGAGCAGTCAATAATGACACGTCCTCTGAAATTGGAATTTCTACTCCATTGGTAGAATCAAGACTTCCTGTAAATGCATTATTGAATGTTGTAAAAGATCCAATTTTTCTCTGAATAAACTCTTTAGGAGATGTTATTGCTAAATATTATAGTAGAATATCGACTGGAAGTTACAAAGAGTCTTGTGTGGATGATCCACCCTTTCAGAGTGAATAATTTAGAACTTTGATTTATACTGTTGGAATTTTTAATCCTATCTCAGTCCCCATCTGTTGTTTTTGGAGGACCTCTTCTAGACACCATATTTTTGATAAAATAGTAATAAGCCCAAACCAACCTATATTGTCACAAACAACCATTACTGGTACTACTTATAAAGTACCTTTAGATCATTTTATTGGCACAACAAGTAATGGTGTTACTGGTTCCAACCCATTGTTGGTGGATACTCATACCATTCTTCCTCTCCAACTCACTATCTCTACCATGGTCCCATAAGTTACACATGTTTCTTCCAGAAGTACAATGCCAACTCAAGATCCTATTGGAATGCCACTTCCTCTTAGATCAAATCCTTCACTTCCACCTGGGTACAATGCTCTTAATATTTCTATTGCTAATCCTACCCATAGTCCATCTGAAGGACCTAATATTTTTGTTCCACCAAGTAAAATGTTTCTAGAAGTTTTGTTCCTACACCTACTCGGGTTCTATCCGGAGGTCCTATCATTCTCCAACACCTATAGGATATCATCAGCCTGGCCCAAGTAGCCCCATTCTAATTGGAGGCATAAGTCATTATGTACCTTCTAGTTTTCAAATTCCTAGTGGAAGTCAACCTTATCTTGGGGGGAAACCCTAAGTTGGGGGTCATAACCAGTCCTTCCTATAGGAATTCAACCTCAAGTTGGGGTGCAACCCAAAGTTGGGGGGCCTACCCCAGTTTACAGATAATATACACCTGATTTACAATCTCAACCTTGGAATTTTCCTTTTCAAGGCAATAAAAAACTACATGAGGGGAAAATTCCTCAATTGCATTGTTTTGTACCCCCTACTCCCGGTAAGCCATATCTAGTCTCTATAAATCCTACCTGAGGTCATGTTCTTAAATATAATTCTCCTTTTTGAGGTAACATACCAAATCAACCAACAAATGTTGGCTATTTGGATCAACAACCTCCACCATCAAATTTGATGGGACCCTCTAACTATTTACAAACCACTTATGGTCCTATTGGTATATCTACAGGATTGCCTCTTCAAAATTACCAGTTTCCTTAAGTAAGCATACAATTTTTGTTTTTAGCTACTTTAGATTTACCAGATTTATCTAGCATTTTGAATGATCCCATTTTACATTCTCCTTATTTCTTGATCATACGTGCCAAATTACCCTTTGGCATTCCTAAGTTTGATGGTCGATCCGGAGAAGGCACAAACAATCATGACATGACCTTTCATATTTGGTGTTCATCCAACTCCTTGATGGATGAATCCATTCGATTACATATTTTCCAACGTACTCTTACAGGTTCGATAACCAAATGGTATATCGAATTTCCCTGAGGATTCTTCAATGAATTTAACACCTTAGTTATGAATTTTTTAACACATTACAAGTTACCGATACGATATGAGACAAGAAATCAAATTTTGCGTTCATTTAAACAATCCCCCTCCATGCACATTTCATATCATATTAATGAGTAGAGGCAGAGAAGACGATTAATCAAAGTTCCCCTACCTGACCAATTTTTGGGCTGAGTGGTTTACCAAATCACTCATCGGTCCTATAGCTCGTGATGTTTCCATGGGTTGTGTCATCACTGAAGAGAAGGTTATTAGTCGTTCTCAATACTTGGATCTCATTTATTCCCAAAGGGACACATTATATGACTTGATCCCTGATGCTTCTCACCCATTTACAAATCCAACCCCAACACCTCCAATAACTTCTCATGTTTTTGATGGTGTGATTGGTACTTTTCATGCTAAGACTAAGTCTAAACAAACCAGTCATTCCAATATGAAATCTACTACTACTAATGTACATAATGTTACTCCTCCGACTCCTTCTCATGGTAAAACCTCTAAGGTCAATATGATTCAATCTACACCTACCGGTAAAAATCAAAATAAAAAGAAAGATAAGGGTAAACATAAAGAGGATAAAAATAATAATCAACAATGCTATAAACCCAAAACTCACCTTGCTGATGATAAAGAAAAGAGAAAACATCGTTATCCTTGTCTTATTTTTTGTGAGGATCATTATACAAAAGATTGTCCAAGACATGTTGAAGTTACTAGGTTCCTCCAAGGGACCGGGACACCTTCTAAACCTATCGTTTTGTCACAACCTTTTCCTTCTCAACAACAGTTCCAATTGGTTATTCATGAGCAACCTTCTCCCTCTACCCTGTATTATGGACTTATGTGCACTGGTGACTCCAAGAAGAATGAAGTTGTAGTCGCTACTCAAGACAAATAGTATTCTCCTTCTAAGGAGAAAGTTGATGATTCACCACCTCCATTGGTTCAAACTCCTCCTTTGAATTCACCTCCCAACAGTCCTATTCATCTCAAATGGCTGAGTCTAGATACAATTATTCTCTTGCCTCCTAATGGAATTATTCGTAAGTCGTCTTTTAACCCTCGTGCATGTTTCACTCAAAACTACAATATTGTAGAAGATCTGTCATAGGCACCGTCTGCTATGTCGGCTCTCGAATTCCTTCAAATTTGTCCTATGCAATGAAAGACACTATTAAAGGATATTGGTGGAATCGACCCTACCGATATGAGTTTGATAATATTTGACTTGGGATATCACATTCCAATACTCCCTCATCAATTAGCATTTCAAATACAAGTCATTGTCGAAAATAAGAATATTTGTTGAGCCATTGTTGATGAAAGAGCTTCGACTTGCGTCATGTTCATTACTTGTTGGAAATCCATTGGCTTTACTGCCCCTACTAAGTCACACAATACTCTAAAATATTTTAATGGTCAGGATTTAAACCTTATGGTGTTATTCCTTCATTTTCTATTGCATTAGAAGGAAACATAGTTACGGTTGAGGTTGAGGTGTTTGATGCACCTCTTGATTACAACCTTTTACTTGGCCATAATTGGATTGATTCTATGCACATTCTTGTTTCTACCATTTTCTGTGTGACACCTTTCCCTCACCAAGGTAAATTTTTTACGGTATATCATCTTTCCTTATTTAGTTCTGATTCATGCACTAGTAACATTCCATTCCTAGAGAAAACACCTCCTAGTTATGAGAATGTCGGTGTGGGTCTTTTAAAGGATTCATCATTACAAAGAACTTTTCCTATCCCACCACCCGATATTCCTCCTCTTTTTGTCACTTATATTAACATGATTTCAGCTAGTTTTGGAAAAACCCTTGAGTATTATGACCCTTGGATAATACCTAGAATGGACGATTGTCTCTGTTATGGTGACAAAATGCATTTAAGTCCAATGGAATTGGATTATCAGGCTATTCAATTGGTAACTCCTTCTCCTCACTCTCTTTTAGATATGTATCCTAATCCATTTCAAACGATATTTCACACCGATGAGATGATCATGATAGTTATTTCCATGGAAGACACCCCATGGGATGATGGGCATCATAGTTCTATCCTCTTCTTGGAACCCAAGACTATCGAGAGTTATCAGCAAATTTCGAATACATCTATAGTCCTTACTATTCCCCAAGTTTCTTGACCAATATGAGATGTTTTGTATGAAGGGAACTTGAGAAATATTTCACCTACCATCCTCTTAGATATTTCAATTAAGACTGGAATAGTGGAAAATATTCACATCGGTGCCCCATGTTATCCTAATGAGATCCAAACTTACAATGCTCTTTTCCAAGAATTCTGTGACGTTTTTGCATGGAGTTATGAAGAAATGTCTGGAGTTGATCCAAATATTTTTGTACATGAAATTAATACATAACCTGATGCTAAACTTGTTCGAAAAATACTTCTCCCAGTACATCCACGTAAAGTTTCTTCTATTAAACTTGAAGTTGAAAAACTTTTTAAAGCCAATTTTTTCTACCCTATAGCGTTGATTGATTGGGTGTCTAATCTTGTTCTAGTTATGAAGAAACAAGGAATGGTCCATGTTTGTTTTGATTATAGGGATATTAACAAGGCTTGTCCCATAGATAATTATCCAACCCCTTTCGTTGACCAGATCATTGATGATTTTTCCGAGAGTGAAATATTCTCTTTAATGGATGGATTCTCCAGCGATAATCAAATCAATATTTTAACTGTGGATCAACATAAGAATTATTTTATTACCTTTGCATATCATAAATTCCCTTTTGGTATCAAGAATGTTGGTGCTACTTTTAAACATGCTATGTCTTATGCTTTTCATGATATTAAGCACATTGTACAACCTTACCTAGATGACTTACTGGTACATTTCCTGTGTCGTCAAGATCACCCAACACATTTATGAGCCATTTTCATACATTGTTGATATTATCACATATAATTGAATCCACACAAATGGATTTTTTGTGTTGAGTATGGATGAATTCTTGGTTTTATTATTTCTACACATTGGATTAGGGTGGACCCTTTGAACGTTGAAGTTATTTTTAATTTGCCTCCTCCTTCCACCTTATGCCAAATCCTAAGTTTGCAAGGGAAAGAAAACATTTTATGTCGATTCATTCCAAATTATACCAAACTAACGAAAGGTTTCACTTGAATTCTTAAGAAGGGTCATGATTTTATATGGGATGACACTGTCAACAAAGCCTTTAAAGCTTTGAAACTTTCCTTAACATGTACACCACTTTTATTCCCCCCCCCCCCCGATTATAGTTGAGATTATTTCTTATAATTGGTTGCTTCAGAATCTAACATAGCCATAGTTCTAGTCCAAGAGGATGATTCAAACGATGAACATGTTATTTACTATTTGAGTCATAGTCTCACAACCACCAAAACCAAATATATGCATGTGGAGAAACTAGCCTTGGTAGTTGTTCAAGTTATTCAACGTTTTTGTCATTATATATTATTGTGAAAAACCACTATTATTTTAGATTGCAACCCTATTCAACATATCCTTACATGAAAATTGTTGGGGGGGAAATACTTCAAATGGATATTGATTCTCTATGAGTTTGATTTGGATTTTGAGAAAGACAAGTCAAAGAAATATTTGGTTTTTTCCAAATTGATATGTGACCTTCCTTCCACTGAGACAAAAACTGTGGTAGAAGGTTCTATTCTTGATGAGTTTATATTTATGATCAGTTAAGATGATATATGGTATGGATACATTATCATTTATCTACAGACTCAAAATTTCTAGCCTGATCTTTCTCTTGTATATCGTCGCCAAATTTGGTATCAAGCCCATCAATACATTATTCTCGGTGATACCCTTTACCATTGTGGTATTGATTCCATATTTCAACAATGTCTATCCTATGATGGAGTTGAGAAAACTTTAAATGACTATCATTATAGAGAATGTGGCGGTCATATGTCTGGGTATGCCACTTCCCAAAATATCTTATGAGTTGGTTACTTCTGGCCTTCATTGTTTAAGGATTGCATTACTATCATTCAGAAATGTCATGCTTTTCAAATGTATAACAATAAGATTTTATCACATCCTTCTTCTCTTTACCCTATAGTTTCCATTGCTCCATTTTCTAAACAGGGCATTGACTTCATGACATGTAACCCTCAATCAACTGGGGGGAATGGATACATTATCATAACTATGGATTATTTCACTAAATGGGCCAAGGCGATGCCTACATTTGATAATACCTGAAAAACTACAACATTGTTCATATTCAATCATATATTTACTAGGTTTGGTGTCCCTCAAGCCATTGTCACTGACCATGGTCTCCATTTTCGCAATTTCATGATGTATGAACTTACAAAGATGTTGGGTCTTCAACATGAAAACTCAACCCCTTACTATCCACAAGCCAATGGATAGGTTGAGAAAATCAACAAATTTCTAACTACTATGCTTCGACGAATGGTTAGAATTCACAAGTCAAGCTGGCACACAATGCTCTTTTCAACATTATGGGTATATCGAACATCTGTTAAATTTGCCACAGGGTTCACACCTTTCCAGTTAGTATAAGGTATCGAAGCTATTATGTCGATTGAATGTGAAATCCCATATTTGAAACTAGTTGTTGAAATTCTCCCTAATGCCTCAACTGAAGAAGAACATCTCTTTTATTTGATGCAATTAGATGAAACTCATTGTGATGATTCTTTAGTCATAGAAACTCAGAAAAAATGTGCCAAAGTTTAATATGACAAGCATGTCAAACCACATTTTTTTTTCTTAGGGTTATTTAGTTCTCCTTTACGAACAAGATCATGGCTTATTAGGGCTTGGTAAATTCAAGCCCATGTGGCATGGCCCCTACATTGTTAAACGATTGTTGGAGAAAGCGGATTATGAGTTAGTGGATTATGATGGAATTCCTTTGGGTGAAGCAAAAAATGGACTTTACTTAAAGAAGTACTGTGCTTAAATTTTCTTTTGCATGAGTGTTCTATGTTTTAGTGTATCATACTCTAGTGTGTGTTTTCCATTTCTTGTTCTACCTCTAATCTTCTTACAGTTCATTGTTCTTTGTTTCCATATGCCAGTGTCTTCGCTACCCTATATTGGATTTGTTGATGGTGCTAGTCATAGTACTCAAAACCTAGCATCTGCTACATGGGAAATCTATGCACCTACGGATGAGTTGATTAGTGTACACAGTGTTTTCCTTAGTCATGCAACTAATAATAATGCAAAATATAGTGAAGTTATTGAGTTATTAACTGACACCATTTCATTTGACATTCGCCATCTTCTTGTATGACTTGATTCACAACTAGTAGTGTTGCAATTGACTAATGTTTATTCCATCCAAAGTTCTACATTGTTACAGGTATAATTAAGAATTTGCCTCTTGGAAAGACATTTTGATTATATTGAGAATCAACATATTCCTAGAAGTCTAAAAACATTAACATATGCATTGGCTAATTATGTTTTAGACAGACATTTGCACCATTTATAAATCCAAACACACATTTTAAAAGACAAGTAAGCTGATACGAACTTTAGATTATAAACGTCAAAAGTTACAAAAAAGTGTTTGTCCTAAGACCAAAATGTCAAAATGGTGAAGCTCATGGCTTCATATACACATGCATTAAGGATGTTTATTCTATAAAAAATGACTACCCATGCCACTCGAGAGAGAAGTCGACCAATGGATGTTGATACGCCAATTGTATGGCATTAGTAGCATCGAGGTAACTCATCCACCATGATTTATGGAATGTTCATGGTCAACCCCTCAAGGTTGTGCTTGATCTCCTCGAGATCCTCAACATCCACCCCTCAACGACCACTACGCCCATCTCTCCATGTCTCTAGATCAGGGATGATCCTAGAGGCCTATATGGCACCACATATGCATTGTTGAGAGCACTTGATTAGTGTGAGATAACTAACAAAAAACATTTTATAATTGAAATACCAAAAACAACATATATTAAAAAAAGATCCTTCTTACATATTTCTCCCCACTGAGATCCCTCAAGTAGTGCCAATTTGGGATCCCCATGGAAATCAGTCCTAGCATATGCATAGTCCTCCATCATGATGAGTTGAGTCCTCAGCCACTCGAAGAAATATTGGTCATATTTTAATATTGGAACGCCACCATGACGGGCCATCAAGACCACCCATTGTTTCATCTGAGGATCCTTTGGGGCAGGTATTACCCACTCCACATGTTGTAGGCATAAAATGGGCACCCTCTCTAAGAAGAAGAATACCAAAATAGATCCATTCCTGAATTGTTTTAGTCAATTGTTCCTACACTTTGTCAATTGTTTCATTATGTTTTTCAGAAGACCCTTGCACCAATTGAAAACTCGAGGCTCCATACACTCTATAGAATACTGAAAATGGATTTGTAAAGCCATGTGAGGATCCATAGTCTCTGCAATCCAAGTGATAGTGTAGAGGATAGTTCTCAAATGTAAATCTCGAACATCCTTTATGGAAACTTTACCACTATGCTTCTCTGTACCCAGTACATAGTGACGTGTAACATAATAGTCCATGGTTTCTCCACCACCTATGCTTCCCGAGAGAGACACCCGAGAGCCTTTACGAGAAAATATCGTCAGGAAGTAAATATCATCAATATCCAAGGTGATTGTATGCACACCCACATGAAAGGCTTGTTCATTGACATCCCACATGTGGACTAGGTACTCCAATAGCCTCAGTTGGGATCTCATGCCCTCAACTTTGAAAACTTTGAGCAAGACACACTCTCAAAGTGCCATGATAGTACCCGGGTCATTCACAACAAAGTAATATTCTTCCTCGTGATCACGTTCCCTCCACTTGAGGATAGTGATTGATGAAAACCTACCAAACAACATTAAAGGATGATTAGATTCATCAAAATTTAAAAGTTGGGGGTTTCCCTAACTCTATTTCTCTTTTCAAAATTTGAGTCGTGGTCATCGCAAGGGCTCATTTTTTCACAATGCAATGTCATTGAACCCTAGTTGTGGACCCCCTACGATGATTTGGGATCATCGCAATTCATGATAGAGTGATCCTGCGATGATCTCAAAGCACAATGACCCCTAAAAAATCACCCATAATTCAGAAGAAAAAGGGTTTTTTGGCACTATTTGGGTGAAAATAAAAATGAAATGGTAAATGAACTATTTTGACATATTTTATTCACTTTTTACCATTTTAATTTCAAATTAAATTATTTTTTTAATATTTTTACCTATGCCCTAAGCCTAATGAACTTTGCAAAGCATCTCTATTATAGATTAAGAGATCTGAGGATCAGACTTTTGATATGGATCCTTCATTTTTGGTCTTTTTTGCATGTTTTTTATGATTTACATATACTTTTAGGGTTTTTAGGAAAAACTCCGATCATGCTCTTAATTATTTCTCGCACTCGTGAAACCATGAGAATTCAATTGAGTAACCTTTTATCTCTTTTTCAGACTCATAATGGTAATACGAAAAATGAACCCTATGGAGTATCCTTTAATCTATTTTCAAACTACTTAAAAATGAAAAGATTGTCGAGCGACCTTGGTCTTTTCATGCTCGTAAAAGTATTTGAAAAAAAATCTGATGAGTGGTACATTATCTCTTTTTTTGTCTCGTCAAAATAACTTGCGAAAAAGGACATTATGGACTTCTCTTTAAGTGTTTTTCATACTCTCTAAACATGAAAAACCCATGAGTTTTATTTCTTTGGACTCATAAAACAAGCATCAAAAGAACCATATGGGACTGAACCACTCCTTCCCAGGGTTCATTAAAAATGCTTCGAGGGACTCGTCCAAAGGATGAGCTTATATTACAAGCATATGTTATTGTAATATCCAAAGGCCGAGCCTTGATTGTAATTATGAATGTAACATGTTTTGTAGGTTGGTGAGCCAATTATTTATAAGTTGGTAGGATTATGTGTTTATTAGGCCGAAGAGCCTAGATGTTAAAGGCCAGGAGCCTATTTTGTACATGAAAATATTCATATTATAATTATAAACAACATCATTACGTGTAGACCTACCACGAAGAAATATTATGGGGGACTAAGCTCCACTAGGTTGGGTAAGGGAGTGGGGCTGAGAGACTAGGAAAAGGGGCTAATATTGAGGGATTAACCCAAGGGAATATTATAATGTATTTACTTATATTACTAAATTTTGGGGAAATAAATCCAGTTATCCTAAGTTCCTTTGGGAAGAGGATTGGGTTCCAAGTGGTGAGGAATGTGCTCCTAGAGAGCCAAGTGTCACCCAAGCCACATGCAGATTTATGTGGGAATTTCCACCATCATTTGGGGTTCATGAACCATTATGGCCATATTTCCTAAGGATTTCACTCTCAGCATTGGGAAGAGGTGATCCATCCATTGGCCTGATTCACTCGCACACTGAGAAGAATTGCATTCGGCCAATTCTGCCATTGTTGAACCCTTTACCTTCATGAACCTATGTAAATTGTTGAGTTGACCCTTTTCTTACCATAGTTTTCTATTATGGTTACCTGGTTGACTGAAGAGTTGGTTTGAAGAGGCCTGATGTCAGGCCTGTGGGTAACTCTCCTAGGTGAGAGAGTGTGGATATAAGAAGTAGGCTATCAGGCCTATGAGAAACCCGCTCTAGGTGAGAGAGTGTGTTGAGGAAGTGAGTTCTCTTGGAGGGAGTCCAATAGAAGGTACAAAGCTCTAATAATTCCATTTGGCCTATTGCTAAATCCCTTGAAGGGAGGTAGAGTAGTCAATGGACTATGTGAAAGTGAAAGTGTACACTCCTCAGGTGGGACAAGCATGTGGGGAATGAGAGTCTATGAGATGTGGGCGTAAGTGGCTCTTTGGAGGAAATCCTTCGTGTTGTACTGTGTAACTTCTTATTGTCCCTGCCTAGCCTAGGAATCCCTTACCTGATGGAGTTTAGTCCCAACTCAAGGGTGAACCATTTTTTAGAGTGATGAGTAGTGTGGTGTAAGGCTGGGAGGTTTGTGGAAGGTCTGCACATAGTTGGTGTAATTCAATTAAGAGATAAGTACCATTTCCAAGTTTGGTCACATGTTGTGTATTTATATATGTTGTTATATTTATGGGTTTTGTATGTGATTACTACATGTATGATTTTACTATTATTTTTGCATTATGGAATGTGATAACAGAACATAAATCATATGTTAAATATTGGTATGTTTAATTGTCGCTTCCGCAAGAATATGTGTATGTACATAATGTTTATGTCTGTTAAAATTGCATTATATATATATATATATATATATATATATATATATATATGTATGTATGTATTTATGTATGTATATATGTATGTATGTATGTATGTATGATCGAGCATGTTAGTTTTCTAAGGTAGGATTCACGACATGTTGGTGGCTGGGGACGTCACAAATTGGTATCAGAACGCAACATATGTTTATGAGTGATATTGTCTGACCTGTTAGTGGTTGGGGATGTCACAAATTGGTATGAGAGCCATGGTTTCAACACTGAGCTTGGATGGGCCATGTAGGTGGTTAATGAAACATAGGTTTTAGAGTGAATTGTTTTCAAAAGAGACAAAATATGAACCTCATATCATCCCTGAGTGTTAGGAAGGAACTGTGTGAACACTTGGAATGGGATCAGAAGATCAAGAAGTATAGCAGTTCAAGAAAACCTACAGAGAAAAGAATCCATAAGAACCATTTTGTTGGGTCATAGAATCTATTTGGGAGAAGGAAAAATATTCATCATTGTTAGATCGATAAAAAGGTGCATGAAATTTAACCACTAAGTCCTTTGGACTTCGCAAATTCAACGAAGTTTATGTGTTTTAAGAACAAAAGGGTTCGAAGCCTGAAGTTCCGAAGTCCCAAAGAGGATCTACATTATTACCGATATTTCTTGTAAAGGTGGTGTTTTCCTAAAAGATAGGCCCCTTTAGGTGGAAAATGCAAAGAAGTGGGGTAAAAACCCACTTACCCTAATTTTGGGATGCAAATGCATGTTTCGTTAAGCAATGGGAAAATCTGGGTGGCTAGAATCTGCATGCTCAGATCTTCGGTCAAGGTTGGATTCCAGAGCCCCCTCACCATTCTACCTTTAAAGCGAAGGGGGGGTCAGGAATTAGCTGTGCATCTCTCAATGACCTGGATTGGGGAACCCCGATATACGGTCAAGTTTGGATTCCAGACCCCACTTGCCATTCTATATTTAATAAGGGGGGGTGGGGGGTCTGAAATTGGCGGCTTAAAGCGCCCCCCCCCCCTTGTCACATCTCTGACTCCCCCCACTTACCACCTTTTTCCATGTGTCTTCCACTCAGCGCTATCCTGGCCCACCTTATTCTTATTTCCTCACTCCCACCTATCACCTTCTTCCATGTTCCTCCCTGCATTCTTCCCTCGGTTTCCACTTCCCCCTATGTCATATTCCTTTTCCCTTTTATACTCCTCCTCCTGCCATGTGCCTCTCTCTTGCTCCACGCCACTTCCACTTGTGTCATGTCCTCAGTCCCCCAACCTGTCACATTGCGGCCTCCCTGTCACCTTATCATTGCACATTGCCTCATCATCTACTGTCATAGCCTCCGTTTCTTCACCACCTAGTGCTTCCACCTCAGCACCTCTCGTCTCACCCTCCCAGTGTTGATGCCATCACCCAGTCAGACCCTCATCCACATATGCCACGTGAGTCCCCTCGTAGTAGTCCAACAAACCAACAAAATCCAAAGGAAGATTGCCACATCTTGCAGGTGCAGAGTTGACCAAGTCATGCCTGATCTTGAGAAAGAAGTTATTGAGGCAGTTGATGGTGGTTGAACGTCATCTCCTTCCATAAATAGAAGGCCAGGAAAGGAAAAAGTGTAGAGGCAGATTGTCAGTCTATCTTGACAAGGATCGCATCTGACAAAAGACTGCATGGGCAGTCTGCCCAACATCTACATGTGCATCCCGACAGAGAAGCTCCTCGACGTCAAGCATTGAACTCATGATGTGATCGTGTCTTCAACGCCTGGGTCAGTTCCAAGTATATGTAGGCATTTTTGCCATTTTTGTAGGGATCGATGGTAGAGCTAAGTCTCGAATGTAAAGCTTTAACAAAGCCTCTGGTTCTCTGGTTATAGGATGATATTTTGAGATTTCTTGTTTAATGGCGGCTAGCCTCTTCCTTTCCTTGTTCCTCTAAATCTCAAGCCCAGGCATGGTTGATCCAGTCGGGTGTTGCTGTGACTATATGATGTATGTTTGATTGTATTGGTTCTGCAACATTTGAGGTTCACTTTGAAGTTTCTCTGTCCTGAGAGGATCTCATATCTGAGATGTTTCCCCTTTCTCTTCTTTCACTTACTCACCACTATGCAATTTACTGGCTTAAGTTAGATCAAGACCTCACATGTCTTTGATGTTCCAGCCCAGTTTTCTGAGTGAGCGATATTGTCTCAAGTTTACTTCCATTCGATCACCCCCTTTTAAACAAATAGTGACATAAACTGATGGGCATTGGGATCTTCTTCTGCTGCAATCCAGGAGTGACATCCAACGCCAACATTTCTGGCACCGTTGCTGGGGACGAAGTTGAATATTTTCCTTGGGATTGAACAACATTGAGCCTTTGATTCTGAAGGTGCATCAGGCATCAGAGCCCTTGAACATTTCTATTGTGCACCTGGTGACTCCATTGTGGTGACTCCAATGTTTCCACTTCATTGTTTCAGCTGTGGCTACTTTAGCACGCCTGAAAGTTGACCCAGAGGAGCTTTCTCAAGAAGGTTTCAGCAGCTGCTTTCTCAGCCTAAGAAGTTTCCTGGGAGGACACAATGTTAGGATCTAGCCTTTGATGGTGAACAAAGACCATTCATATTTGAAGTTGTGCATCTTTCACCTGGCGACTCCATGATTTGAGGATCGATTGGAGACTCCGCTGGTTCAGAATGGAGAAAATCCTAGCTCGGAGGTTTGATCCTTTTAATTTTTCTACTATTCCTGGTTTTCCTAATGTTGTCCCTTCTCCAGATGGATGGAGCGATTATTTTCCCATATTTAGAGAACATGAAGAGGACAACCCGACTCAGCATCTATGTGAGTTTCATGAACTCATGCATCAGTGGGAGATACATCATGAGGATGTATTATTGAAAATGTTCATGTTCTCATTAACAAGGGATGCTCGTAAATGGTATCATTCTTTACCCCCTGCTATCATTTCTTCACTCATGGAATTTCATGCAGCTTTCACTGCCTATTGTTAGAAGCTTTATCCCTCTGAGTTAATTTTTCATAACTGTTGTGAGGGATACAACAACTGTATACAAGACAGAGTTGCTTCTTACGTAGGTTGTGAGGATGATCTTGATGACTTGGATCATAAATCAGTCCTTTCTCATCCCCATTCATCTGCATCAGAGGAAGGTTATGAGAGTAATGGATCTCGGGAGGAAGAAGATGCTTCGGGTGGAGTTATGGAGCTGATAAAATCTATCACTGCCAGACTAGACAGGTGGGAAGTTGAACAATGTGCAGAGGATTTTCCATCCTTTGAAGCAGATTCTCTTGGAAGCTCTTTTGAAGAGGATATTGAAGATTTCATAGCTACATTAGTTTATGCCCCTGATGAGCCTGCTATCTTAGATTTAAAGGAAGAAGCCATTGTAGAAGAGGATTGTTCTCTTTTACTTCACGGGATTTCCCATGACGTATTTACATTTGGGATTGAATTGAAGGATTGGGAGATCATTCCTTGTTTACAAGATGGGGGAGTTTTGTGCTCACCCAGCTTTGATGATCATTCTAGTAAAGAGAATACTATGAAGCCTTCTCCTCTATTCACAAATAAAGGACATGGAGAGGAAATATGCCTTCCTGAGAAACATGATGAGGAAAAGAGATTTCCCATGGGTCCTGTTTATGGCCATTATGAATCTGACCCATGGGAGAGCCAAGAAGAAGAAATCCTCCCAGATATGATTTTGTCTAATGGAGGTTGTGATGATGAGGGTTGTAAGGATGGAAGTTTGGAGGAAGAAGATGCTCTGAGTGAACTAATGAAGTTTCTCTCAGCCCGACTAGAAAAGTTGGAATCTGAAGACAACGAAGAGGATTTTCCAGTCCTTGAGGTAGATGCTCTTGGCATCTCTATTGAATAGGATATTGAAGGTTTCATAGCTGCGTTATTTTCTACCCCTGATGAGCCTCATGTATCAGATTTAAAGGAGGAAGCGATGGAGGAAATTGATGGTTCTCTTTTTCTTCATGAGATTTCCCATGATGTGTTTACATTCGGGGTTGAAATGTAGGATCAGGAGATAGTTCCATTTTTTTTAAATGGAGGAGTTTTGTTCTCACCCAACTTTGATGATTATTTGGAAGAGGAGCAGTTTGCCTTATGTCTAGAGCCAGTCAGTGAGAAGACACCACCTGAGATCAGACAACCTACGTCAGTTGTCCACCCACCTATTCTTACCAGAGATATTTAGCCACACATGAACAACTATGTAGCAGAGGAGGCTTATTGTCACCAATTTTCTGGAGTTTTCCACTAGTCCTATGAGCCTGTGAAGGAATACATGGAGTTGTATTTCCTTCACAATTTGGAGTCTCCCTATTTCATCTCAACTTCAATCTGTAAGGAGGAATTGAAGAGCGTAACCATTCTCCTGTCACGGTTACACCATCTATTGGTGATCATCGATAGAAGGAAGGAGCTTCTATTCAGGAAGTTGCTTGAATGGCTATGGTGCAAGTTTTCTTCTAGCCCATGTAAAGGATTTTACTAGTTTAGGACTATATATAGATAAGATATTTTTGAGCATGTATGTTTATTTTGTTTTTCTTTTACTTTTACTTTTCAGTCTGTATATTTAATAGGGTGTTTCGAGCTTGACTCCATAGCCCAACAGCAAGGCACTGAAGCTGGAAAATGAGTTCTTAGAGCATCACAGGGATGACTCTATCCCCCATGGATCCTAATGTTAGCGATATTTCTTGTAAAGGTGGTGTTTTAATAAGATATAGGCCCCTTTGGGTGGAAAATGCAAAGAAGTGGGGTAAAAACCAACTTACCCTAAGTTTCGTTAAGCAGCGAGCAAATCTGCTTGGCTAGAATCTGCGCGCCTAGATCTTCAGTCAAGGTTGGATTCCGGAGCCCCCTCACCATTCTACCTTTAAAGTGGAGGGGGGGGTCTAGAATTAGCTATGCATCTCTCAATGACCTAGATTGGGGAACCCCGATCTACAGTCAAGGGTGGATTCCAGACCCCCCTTGCCATTCTACCATTAATAAGGGGGGGGTGGGTCTGGAATTGTCGGCTTAAAGCGCCCCCCCCCCCTCCCCTTGTCACATATCTGACTCCCCCCACTTACCACCTTCCACCATGTGTCTTCCACTCAGTGCTATCATGGCCCACCTTATTCCTATTTCCTACCTCCCACCTGTCACCTGCTACCATGTTCCTCCTTGCATTCTTCCCTCATTTTCCACTTCCCCCTATGTCATATTCCTTTTCCCTTTTATCCTCCTCCTCCTGCCATGTGCCTCTCTCTTTCTCCACACCACTTCCACTTGTGTCGTTTCCTCACTCCTCGACCTGTCACATTGCGGCCTCCCTGTCATCTTCTCATGGCACATCGCCTCATCATCCGATGTCACAACCTCCGTTTCTTCGCCACCTGGTGCTTCCACCTCAGCACCTCTCATCTCACCCTCACAGTGTTTACGCCATCACCTCATCAGACCCTCATCCACATCCGCCATATGAGTCCCCTTGCAGTAGTCCAATGAAGCAACAAAAGCCAAAGGAAGACTGCCACGTCGTGCAGGTGTAGAGTTGACCAAGTCGTGCCTGATCTAGAGAGAGAAGTTATTGAGGTAGTTGATGGTGGTTGAACGTCATCTCCTTCCATAAATAGAAGGCCAGGAAAGGACAAAGCGTAGAGGAATATTTTCAGTCTATCCTGACAAGGATCATGTCTAACAGAAGACTACATGGGCAGTCTGCCCAACGTGTGCATGCACAGCCTGACAGAGAAGCTCCTCGACGTCAAGCATTGAACTCATGATGTGATCGTGTCTTCAACACCTGGGTCATTTCCAAGTTTATGTAGGCATTTTTGCCATTTTTGTAGGGATATATGGTATATCTAAGCTCCCGACTGGAAATATTTAACAAAGCCTCCAGTTCTCTAGTTATAGGATGATATTTTGAGATTTATTGTTTAATGGCGGCCCGCCTCTTCCTTGTTCCTTTGAATATCAAGCTCAGGCATGGTTGATCCAGTCAGGTGTTGCTGTGACTATATGATGTATGTTTGATTATATTGGTTCTACAACATTTGAGGTTCACTTTGAAGTTTCTCTGGCCTGATAGGATCTCATATCTGAGACTTTCCCCCTTTCTCTTCTTTCACTTACTTACCACTATGCAATTTACTAGATTAAGTTAGATCAAGACCTCACATGTCTTTGTTGTTCCAGCCTAGTTTTATGAGTAAGCGATATTGTCTCGAGTTTACTTCAATTCGATCACCCCCTTTTAAGAAAATCATGACAGAAACTAATGGGTGTCGGGCTTTGCTTCTACTACAATCTAGGAGTGACTTCCAACGCAAACATAACCATAGATCCAGGGAGACTTTTTTAGCATTAGATTTGAGAAATAATAGTTTGGAGCCATTAGAACAAGCCAAGAGTAGAAGGTAAGGAACAATGGTGAAAAACCAGATCTCAATCATCAGATCTACATGTGGCTGGTTGTGAACCATAGGTCTCACAGTTGTTAGAAATTTGACATTCGGGAGAAATAACGTGTTTTAAGGTGCAAACTCCTAAAGTCTCGAAGTCCAGAGCTAATCCGGACCATCCATCTGAAGGAATACGTGTCAATAAATTGTCTTGTTCAAGAATTCATCATTTGAGAGAAATAAGGTATGCTAGTGTGAAGAATCCCGAATGCCTAAGTCCCGAAGTCTCGAATTAATCCAGACCGTTCATAAAAAATGGGCACGTCTCGAAAGATCAACATATTTGGGAATTTGACATTCAAGAGAAAAAATGTATGCTAGGGAGAAAAATCTTAAAGTCCTGAAGTCTAGATTTCATCCAGAACACCCATCAAAAGGGATGTGTGTCAGGAGATCAACTTGTTCGGGAGTTCGGTGTTCGAGAGAATTGGAGTGTGCTAGTGTGAAAATTATCGAAGCCTGAAGTCCTAAAGACAAAGAATAGAAGTGGTGTTGCATGATGGCATCTCCAATGATGATGTGGACCCTTCCTAGACATGCCACATGCCACCACCTTAATTGTTGACAGATGTACCATGTGGACCCCTAAAGGTAAAGTAGTTTGGAAGTTCATATTTCGGGACATTTGAGGAATGCAAGTGTAAAATATTCTGAAGCTCGAAGTATCGAAGTGATGTGGCATGCTGACATCATAAGTGATAATGTGGACACATGGGATGTGTGCCACATGACAGTGAGTTAAGAACCTTTGGAATATATAAATTTCAATTAGAACGTGACACATGCCACCCGTCATATTGGGCCATGTGTCTGATGCTAGCATTTTTCCATGTGGAACTCCTCTCGAGCATGGGTAGTGGGGCCCTGATGAATACATAAAGTATTTAAAACCTTGGAGAATAATTTAACTAGACCGGACCCATGATAAATTGACCCCAATAGACCTATGGTGTCATATCATGAAGTATGAAGACTTGGTACTCTAGAGGAAAGATGTTTTAGTTATCATTGAGTAGATAACTCTCGAAGGCCCGAGTCTACCTCGATCGTTGATCATGGAGGAAATGTGGCAACCAATGTGGTAGTCCGGAGACTTTACACTCTAGAATAAATGGTTCATGATCGAGTGGGAGGAAGAAATACTCGAAGTTCCATAGTGCTAAAGTAACGTAATGGGATGACATCCCAGGGGTGATGTGGAAGTATTCAAAGATTCATAGTTCATGATTTTTTGGGTGTGCAGATGTGAAATCCTTCGAAGTCCTAGATCTCTGAAGCTCCAAAGTCCAAGAGCCCCAAATCTCGGAGTTACATATTAAATATCACTCATTGGATGCTAGAAATTTGTGTACCATTGATCCACCCCACTTCACAAGTTCGCCAATTCGACACTTCAGGAGATTTGTTGTGATTTTGTTTGGAAACCTCCGAAGGTCTGGAGCCCCAAAGTTTCAACACTTTGGATAAGCACCCAACTAATAGAACTTGGTCACAACCATGGTCACATGCAAATTAAGGGCTGAATAAAAAGGGGTTGGTGCCCAAAAATTGTTGCAAAACAGAGGAGGGATTATATATAGAAGCCTGAGGGGTTCTTGATTGACTAATACATGCATAAAATGGAGTTGGATATTATTTTGTTGAACCATATTGGTTTATGTTATTCTGGAAAATTATTAAGTCTAATAGACTGACAATAATTCGGTTGACTGCACATTTTGCAGAGCTAACAATTGTCAGCACCAATCTGAATTATCGCATAGTGTAGAGAAATGGAGGAGGTACATGATTCTTGCAATTCATAGAATGAAGCTAGAGGAATGGATTTCCATTTGGGAGTTGAAGGAATAAACTCCAATGGGCATGGATAAGAAATAGATAAAGATGTGGGCATGATGAAAATTATTAAAAATTTGCAAAAAGATGTCCAAATTCACCAGGAAGATAATGAAAGGCTTAAGAGAGCCAAGGAGCAACAAGAAGACTTCAATAAGAATTTAATGTGGAGTCTGGAAATAATTAAAAGGAAGTAGGATAAGGAGAGTGGCTCCAACAAATCAGGAAGTCATGGGACCCCTGAGAAGAAAGGAAGATGAAGGAGTGGTAGTAGACATCACCAACACTCCCAAAGGCATTCCAAAAGAAGGCCACATAACAGTTCAAGTCCATCTCCTACCAGAAATCATAGGATATCTGAAGTGGATAAAATGAAGGGTGAAATGAATAATATCAAACTCCCTACTTTTGATGGATGACACCAAAAAGATGAAGATGATGAGACATGGCTACTTTGCATGAGGAAATATTTCCAATTGCATAATTATTCCTCTCATGCAGAGGGAATAATTGCAACATATCAGTTGAAAGGAAAGGAATCCATGTGGTGGGATCAACTTGTGCAAGTGTAGTGCATCAGAGAGAAGAATGCTACATGGAAGGAATTCAAGAGACATTTTGAAAATAAGTACTTAACCAATATATACTATGATAGAAAGATGAAAGAGTTATTTGAACTTAAATTAGGTAGCATGACTATATATGAATATGAAAAGATATTTCTAGAGTTGTTGAAGTATGTATCTTTCATTAAGGATTAGACAGTTAAGATCTAGAGATATCTGAGTGGGCTTCCATCTTTCATCAATGATAAAATCCAATATGATGATCCCAAGACTCTAGAAGAAACTACAATGAAATAAAAATTATTATATGATCAGCAAAAAGGAAATCCTACTTCCCAAAAATCTTGGGAATAAAAGAGGAAATTTAAGAGGGAGCAGAGGTAGAAAGGGAACAAGCCACCATTTTTCAGAAATAGTCCTCAAGGAAAACTAGTTTTGAGAGAGCCTAGGATTGATGAAGTAGGTGGGAAAATGACAAGGAGGAAACCTATGCAATGTTGGGCCTGTAAAGAATATCATAAGTATATATATTGCCCTCATAGAAAGGACAAGGTGAGAGTTCTTCACAATGTTCAACAAGCATAAATAGTGGAGGACATGGGTAAAAGAGTACCAAGAATCTATGAAAACTTGGACAACAAGCAAGATGAGTTTCAATCACGCATGATTGAAGTTGAAGGTATGATCAATAACCATGCATTTACCAATAATAAAGCATGGGAAATCTTGGTTGGTGCAACTGGCTACAAGAGCCAAGAGAAAGGTTGTTGAGTTGGTTAAATCATGTCCAATGGGCATGAATGGACTGAGTACCAAGGTAGATTTGAGCATCTTTCCTTTGGGATCATATGATTGCCTAATTGGTATGGATTGGTTGGAACCACACCATGCCATATTAGACTTTCATAACAAGGCATTCACTTTCCTGAATGAGGAAGGAAATCAGAGAGTAGTCCAAGGAATTCCCAGAGCAGTTACTATCTGGGAAATCTTAGCAATGCAGCTAAAGAAGTGTTATAGGAAGGGTTGTCAAATATTTGCAGCCCATATGGAGGAATCATATAAGGATAAGGTCCAAAATATGGAGGATCATGAAGTCCTAGAATATTTTGAAGATGTGTTCAAGGAGGTACTAGGACTACCCCCAAAGAGAGATATTGATTTCTCTATAAATTTGATGCTTGGGGCAGCTCCAGTATCAAAGACTTCTTATAGAATGAGTACACCAGAGCTGAAGGAGTTGCAAATGAAACTTGAACATTTTTTAAAGAAGGGGTATATATGCCCAAGTGTGTCACCTTGGGGTGCCCCAGTCTTGTTTGTGGAGAAGAAAGATGGGAACTTGAGACTATGCATCAACTTTAGGAATCTAAATAAAGTAACTATATAGAACAAGTATCCTCTACCAAGGATTGATGATCTCTTCGATCAGTTGAAGGATGTAGGGATATTTTCAAAGATAGATATTAGGTTAGGATACCATCATGTAAGGATTAAAGATGAAGAAATCAACAAGACCATCTCCAGGACAAGGTATGGTCATTATGAGTTCACAGTGGTGCCATTTGGGTTATCAAATTCACCAGTTGTTTTCATGTGCTTAATGAATGTGGTTTTCCGAGAATATTTAGACAAGTTTGTCATTGTATTTTTCGATGACATCCTTGTATATTCCAAATCAGAAGAATATCATGAGAATCATTTGAGGATGGTATTGCAAGTGCTAAGAGAGCATTAGTTGTATGCCAAATTGAGAAAGTGTTCATTTTATCAAAACATAATTCACTATTTGGGGCATATCATATATGAAGAAGGGATAGCAGTGGACCTTGAAAATATTGAGGCCATTAAATGGTGGACACCACCTAAGAATGTGATAGAATTCAGATTATTCATGGTTCTAGTTGGATACTACAAAAGGTTCATTGCAGGGTTTTTGAGAATATCTCAGCCCATCACTTCCTTGCAAGGGAAGGGGAAGAAGTTTCAATGGACAAAAGAATGTGAAAAGAGATTCCAACAATTGAAGCAGTTGTTAACCAGTGATCCAATTCTGAATATTGCAGATCCAAATGAAGATTTTGTGGTTGGCACAGATGTGTGCAAAGGACTTGGAGGAGCCCTTAGTCATAATGGATTTGTCATATTTTTTGAATCCAGGAAATTGAAAGAGCATGTAAGGCTCTACGCCACTCACAATTTGGAGTTGGAAGCCATAGTTCACACTTTGAAGAAATGTAGGCACTACCTCATAGGAAAGAGGTTTAAGTTGAGGAAAAAACATAATGGTCTAAAGTATTTGTTTGATCAACTTACTTTGAATGCTAGGTAGAGTAGATGGTTGTAATTCCTCTACGAGTATGACTTTGATACCAAGAACATCAAAGGAAAGGAGAATAAGGTGGTTGATGTACTCAACAAGAGACTGCATGAACTGCATGTTGCAACCATTAGCATGTATCAGATAGATCTTAAAGGCTAAATTTTTGAGACTTCAAAAGTTGATTTGTAGTACATGGTATTGGTAACAAAATTGTAGAAAGGTAAAATGCAACAGAAAGATGAAAATTATGAATTGGGAATTGATGGAATTCTCTTGTACAAAAATAGAGTTTATGTACCCAATTCTCCTAAATAGAGGAGTGTTATTTTAAAAGAAAAACACAATGTACCTTATGCGGGACACCCAAGATATCATGAAATAGTTTCAACAATCAAGAGCCAATATTGTTGGTAAGGCATGAAGAAAGATATTGTTGAATACATAACTAAATTCTTGGAGTGTCAATAGGTCAAGGATGAGCATAGACACCCAACTGGTTTACTACAACCATTACCCATTCCTCAGTGGAAGTGGGAAGTGGTGAGAATGGACTTCATCATAGGATTGCCCAGAACATGCAAGAAGCATGATGCAATCATGGTGGTAGTGGACAAGATTATTAAAGATGCCCATTTCATTCCTATCAAGGTTACTCACAAGGAAACCAATGTTGTTGATACTTATATGAGGGAAGTAGCATGATTTCATGGTATTCCAAAGACAATTGTGTTTGACAGAGACCCAACATTTACCTCAATGTTATGGAGAGGATTATTCAAGGGTTTCATAATGAACCTGAACTTCATCACAACCTATCATTCTGAGTTTGATGGACAGACAGAAAGAGTAAATCAAGTGATAGAATATATTCTAAGGATGTATGTGATGGAAAACCCATCTAAATGGGAAGATTATCTGCACTTGGTAGAATTTGCCTAAAAGAATGGTTATCAAGCATCACTGAAGATGAGCCCATTTGAAGAACTTTATGGAAGAAAGTGCAACACTCCTATAAGATGGGACAACCCAGCTGATAGGGAAGTGGTTGGACCATAATTGCTCAGGGAAATGGAAGATCAATTGTTAAATATTAAACATAATTTGAAGGCTGCCCAAGACATGAAGAAAACCTATTCTAACAAAGGAAGAACCCACAAAGAGTTTAAAGTGGGTGATCATGTTTTCTTGAAGGTGAAAGCCAACAGAAGTTCCTTGAAGCTGAGAAACTGTTCCAAGTTGGCAGCCATATTTTGTGGTACATTTGAAATCCTAGAGAGGATTGGTCCAGTAGCTTATATGCTTGCATTACCTGCATCTATGTCTATACATAATGTATTTCATGTCTCATTTCTTAAGAAATATATACATGATGCTAATCATTTTATTGATTGTAATGTGATTTAGGTGGAGCAAGAAAGCATGTTTTAGGTGAATCTAGTGTGCATACTCGATCGGAAAATCCAATAGCTCTTGAATCGAGACATAGGGCTTGTAAAGGTCCAGTGGACCTGGTACGATCCTGAGGATGCAAGGAGCATGAAGATGAGATGAGGGCAGAATACCCACATATTTTTTTAAATTTTGAAAATCGTGTTGATGTTGTGTAAATGAGTTTCATTGAGGACAGTGCAAAAATAAGGGGAGGGGATTGTAATATCCCAAGGTCGAGCCCTGGTTGTAATTATGAATGTAACATGTTTTGTAGGATGGTGAGACAAGTATTTATAAGTTGGTAGGATTATCTTTTTATTAGGCCAGAGAGCCTAGATGTTAAAGTCTAGGAGACTTTTTTGTACATGTAAATATTCATATTATTAATATAAACAACATTGTTGCATGTAGACCTACCACAAAGAAAGAGTATGGGGGACTAAGATCCAGTAGGCTCGGTAAGGGAGGGGGGCTGAGGGACTAGGAAAAGGGGCTAATATTAAGGGCTTAACCCAAGGGAATACTATAATGTATTTCCTTAGATTACTAAAGTTTGGGGAAATAAACCTAGTTATCCTAAGTTTCGTTGGGAGGAGGAATGGGATCCAAGTGGTGAGGAACGTGCTCCTGGAGAGCCAAGTGTCACCCAGGATGCATGCAGATTTATGTGGGAATTTCCACCATTGTTGGGGGTTCACGAACCATTCTAGCCATATTTCCTGAGGAGTTCACTCTCAACATTGGGATGAGTTGATACATTTGTTTCCTTGATTCACTCACACACTTAGAATTCATGCAGTCATCCAATTCCACCTTGAAAACTTTACCATCATGATCCTGTGTAAATTTTTGATTCGTCCCTTGACTTACCAGAGTTTTCTACTATGGTTACCTGGTTGACTGAAGAGCTGGTTTGAAGAGGTAGGTTATTGTTGGCACAGGGGAAAACCTAGGGTTCAACACTTCAGTAGAACACCAAAAAACCCTAACTACCAGCCCTTTCCACAACACCTACGAAGCAGATGAAGTCTCACCCGAGGTAGAGGAAGGGGTGGTTGTAGGACTCAGATGTCTGAAACCTTAGTTGGGACACAAATTTGTGATTGTAACACCTAAATAGAGAACTTAGGAATTATAGTTCATTAGTATTTAACCAACAACTACTATAGTTTATTACTAACACCTTATTATTGTCTTCTGTCAATATTCTACATGCACGGAGCCACAAGATCCCACTTTGCATAGGACAAGAGATCTACGCGAACTTCACTAGATCCTCCTTCCCCAAACTAGGTCAAAACACCAAGACTTTACACAATCACTTACAATCACTTTCACTTAGCTCTACAAGTCCTCAACACTACATGCACATATCATTTAAAACATGCAAGTAGCACAATATCACACAGATGTATGTCTTTCTCTAGAAATTAGCAAGGTACCAAGATATCCCCTTCTTACATTGCCTAGACATCTATTTATACATTAGAAAAGGGCCTAAACATGGTTAAACTAATGGGTCGACATCCCCATACCCATTACATAAGCCCAAAACCCAAAAATCCCTAAACAAGGGGCTGATATCCCGCGATCTTCACTTTGACTTGCGCTCCACATTCGAAATCCTATCGAAGTCCCAAACTAGGTCAAACATGACCAAGGGTCCTCAAAAATTGGTCAAGGGATAACAATTGTCATGCTTGTGGGTAACTCTCCGATGAGAGAGGGTGTGGATAGAAGAAGCAGATTGTCAGGACCATGTGAAACTCTCTCCAGGTGAGAGAGTGTGCTGAGGAAGTGAGTTCTCCTAGAGGGAGTCCAGTAGTAGCTACAAAGCTCTAAGAATTTTGTTCAACCTATTGTTGAATCCCTGGAAGGGAGGTGAAGCCGTCGATGGATTATGTGAGAGTGAAGGTTTACACTATTGGGGTGGGACAGGCATGTGGGGAATGAGAGTCTGTGAGCGATGGGCATAAGTGGAACCTTGGAGGAAATCCTTCATGTTGTACTGTGCAACTTCTTGTTGTCCCTGCCTAGCCTAGGAATCCCTTTCCCTATGGAGTTTAGTCCCAGCTCGGGAATGACCCACTACTGAGAGTGATGAGAAGAGTGGTCTAAGGATGGGAGGTTCCTGGAAGGTCTACATGTAGTTGGTGTACTTCAATTAAGAGATAAGTACCATTTCCAAGTTTGGTCACATGTGTATTTATATATGTTGTTATATTTATGGGTTTTGTCTGTGATTACTGCATGTATGATTTTACTTTTATTTTTTCATTATGTCATGTGATAGTAAAACATAAATAATCTATTAAATATTAGTGTGTTTTATTGACACTTCCACAAGAATATGTGTATGTACAAAATGTTTATGTCTGTTTAAAATTGCATTATATATATATATATATATATATATATATATGATCGAGCATGTTAGTTTTATGAGGTAGCGTTTCTCGACCTGTTGGTGGCTGGGGACATCACAAATTTGTATCAAAGTGAAAAGTATGTTTATGAGTGATGTTTCCTAGCCTGTTGGTGTTTGGAGACATCACAATTATCCTCCTCAATCTTGCATAAAAATAAAGAGGTACTCACTAGAAATGGTGGGGGGAAATTTGGAAAGAAATGTATATCTAGATCTGTGTTTTTGGCAGTAAATCGCTCTTGAACGTGACACCCATTTTCATCATTGTACCTGGGTTGGGAAATCCATTTTTCTCATGTTTGACCATCCAAAACTCCATATGTTGGGTCCTCTTTGAGTCAATTCTGCCAATACAATTGTCATGTCATTCATATGTTCAAGAGAAGTACAACCTAAACAAGCCTTCTATCGATTCGACCATCTGTAGTCCTCGAATTCCTACCATGTTGGCCTTCCCTGCGTCAATTATGAATCACATTTTACTCTGATCTAATTAAAATCTATTACATATTTTGTGTCATTGATGGGGGATAAATTAAGGCCCTCCTGTGACGAGTGTTTTCCTGTTGACTTAAATTCATTATCTGAGAACTAGATCTAGAAATCATTTAGTACCTTGGAACCTACATGCCTCAATGACAAGTCTCCTCTCTTTCAAAAATGCGTTCACATCATTGACCCCTGATTGGAAGATTCCATCAAGTGTTTGACTTCATCTCATTTATTCACATTTGTTGGATTGTACTAGAGTACCTTGGGAGTCATTGGTATCAATGGTGATTTCACTCGCACTTGTTAACAATATCCATTAATGACCAGTAATCAAGTGGTTTCTACCATGTTTGACTTCGACACATGTAATCACATGGATAGATTCATACTTTGGGATGATGGAAATGAATACCCTTGATCTCACCATATTGTTCTATGTTGCGATGGAGTATTCATAAGTTTGTACTAACATATAGATCCATTGTGTATGTCTTGTGGCTATGTCCAAATTTGAATTTTTAGAGCATAAATCCACTGTGTATTTCTTGTGGTTATGTTGAATCATGATGACATGGATCCAAAGTGTATGTTTGGTGGCCATGACTCACTTGAAACATATAGAGTCACTTGTAGTATGATTATGGGAATGCCTACCTCAGAAGATGGTATATTATTATGAAGATGCTTGATTGTTTGTAGGTTTGTTATAACCCTAAATTGCACTAGACGTGCATACTTGGCATTAGGCCATATTACTTGCTATATTTGCCAAGACATCATTTGAACAACTCTTCTAAAAACCATATTTTTTAAGATGTATGTGCCCTGTACTATCATTGCCCACGTACGCATGTTTGTTTCACCATTACAGCCCACATATACTCACAAAAAACGTAAAAAATAAAAAATTGCAAAGGGATACGACTTTTTGGGCCATTACATAACCATTTGACCACCCATAGATGGTCACCCAACCAAATAACTATTTTTTTTACCTATTAAAGAAGTTGTTAGGGTCCCATTCCAGAGGGAGGCACAAAAAAAAATAAAATTTTTCCATTTCCATATTCCCCCTTTGCCCCAATATTTTGCAACCACATTGTGAGTTTGAGCCATAATTCCTTTTCAACCCTTTTCCTCCATTGCAAACCCTTGCCATTTCCCTAGAGAGAATTGAAGAGGAGAAGAATACGTGGAAGCATTTGGTGCATGGTGAAGAGGAGCCCAGGACTGATTTCGAGGAGTCGTTGTCGGTCTCATATTGTAAGAAACTTTATGAGATTAATATAAAGAAATATTTTTTCCATCTTTCCAAATGATGTCTTCAATCTTCATGATCTATTTGTGTTTTTTGTTATGATATCTAACCCACTAATCCATATATAGAATGAATTCTTCTAGTTTCTTGTTTGTCTTTTGGTGAATACAGGTTGGCCCTGGGAGGATACTTGCAGTCGAGAAACAACTGAGTACAAAGGGATCGACACCGGACATAGTGTTTAAGGTAAGCTTACTAGATCCCTATACTTTGTTTGTTATCTATGATTGTGGGGTAATGTCGGGATAGTTGTTAAAAGTAGGAGACGTTAGATGGTTAGCTCTACCTACACTTCAGAACCCTAGTGTAGTCCGTAGGGGGTTTTCTTGCTGCATTCAGAATTGGCGACCGTACTGGGGAAACCTCTAGGGTTTTTTGGGGGGATATTCTCTTTGGGTGTTTTAATTGGTTTTATTTCCTTTTTTGAGTTTCTATAAGTGTTTGAGTCTTTAAGGGATTCTGGTCTTCCATATTAGT
Source organism: Picea engelmannii (assembly GCA_009831015.1). NCBI lineage: Eukaryota > Viridiplantae > Streptophyta > Pinopsida > Pinales > Pinaceae > Picea > Picea engelmannii. Next base: position 593,962 of record ML777632.1, read on the forward strand.
ACTCTCGACCTTGTCATCTTCACTGTTGTTTTCTTTTTTTCAGAAAGTTACAGAGGTGTACGTGGCTTGTAGTGGGTCTACACGTGTACATACATGCCCTACCTTTGGACAACCCACATACATATGCATGCTACTGATGTATCAGTTGTGTGCCTATGTCAGGAAAATATTTTTTCAAGAATAGGCAGTCATCCTCTTCTGTGATTAAAGTCTAAATTCTCAAGGGTTTTCTTGATCCAGTCATGGTCTCTATTTTTATAGTCTTTAAGCCTAGGTTTGACATCAGTTTGCTTATATTTTTTAAAAGATTTCTTGTGTTTCCTATATTTTTAAACTTATTTTTAGCTTGAAATTTTAAGAAAAATGAGTTGCATTTTGAAAACAAATTCCCCCTCATGGCCGGGGGGGGGCATGAATCCTATATTCATCAGTTTATTTTAGAATATTTTGTTACCTCTACTTTGATTAGAAGAAAATATATATTTTTTTTTATCTTGTTAGGTCTCTTTCTTTCTTGGCATCGTCTTTGCATTGTTATTTGAAAAAGAAAAAGAAATTAGCATAGTGTTGTGTTTTCTTCTCATTTTAAAAGCATTTCAAAAGAAAATAAGAAAGATAATCCTTCTTTTCTAGTGTTCTTGTAAGTTTCATCATTTTTCGCAAGAGTATTAACAACATCATTTGCACTATCGCACCCTTTTTGAGTAAATCAAGCCAGTAAAAAGAATTCATAATTAAAATTAACTAGAATTTTTGTGTTTGTAGGGTCAACCAAATAGTTTAGGGTTAGGGCCTTGAATTAGGTTGCAGAGGAAACTCTTCAAGGCCATTAAATCAAACATTGGAGTCTAAGTTAGGGAGTGTTAAAGTCCAGTAAACATGAAAGTTATCTGGGACCCCCCTCTAACATAGGTGCTAAACACGAGGTCGCGCACGAAAATGTAGCAGAGATAACCCGTCCAAAGCTGGACCAAGTGTAGTGGGGAACACATATAGAGGGATTATCTCGAGATTATGTTGATCGCATTTTCCATGGATATTTGTGGGTCTTGAATTCATTCGAGGTCCTCAGATGTCTTCTGGAACACTTTCTTTCAATACTCTTGATAATTTTCAGGCTTTATACCCTGCTCATTGTGGTCCACCCGACTGTCGACTGTACCTGGATGGTAATTGTTCACAAGCTGGAAACCTAGTTTCCTTTATTTTAGGGGCTTACATAGGTGAATGTGGGGGTATAACACGATACCTAGGGTAGACGTTAGGCCATACTTTATAGAGTATACCCGGAGGGTGCTTCCATGTTCAAGTTGCACTTGCACCAGTAAGTTTCTCTAGTGTTGGCCGGCATAACTGTTCTTCCTACAAGATAGTCATATACTTGATTTACCTTTAGGGACTTTTAGTGTGTGCTTTGTGCTCCCTAGTTTTCCATAGTGATTTAGTCAGTTATTTATTTGGGTCTCTAACCTAGGGTGGTAGACCGCCCACTTCATCGATCGTGAGGAATTTTTGGTCTTCCACTTAGAAATGTGGAGCCTCCTCTATACATGCATTTGTTTTATAACACTGGTTCACCAGATTTAGTGTGTGAGACTTTTACGGACTTGAATGATCCCTCAAGGGGAGAACCTGTGCATAACATATTCATGGCTAAAGTTCCTGACGATACCAACAAAGAATCCCCTTCATAAGGGGATTCTTGTTCTTTTCCCTTCTTTGGAAACATTGGTGTCCCATTGATGGCCACTTTGTACATTCCTGGGTTGAATGTGGGACTACCGGTTTGGTTGGGTACCATTCCAAATGTCCCAAATTCTGTTGACGCTTCTCAGTTAAGCACCTTAAGTCATGGGAACCCTGTTGATGTTTCTTCGTCAGCAAAGCCTTCTCCTCCTCCTTATCTCTCCTCCAGTGAAAGTAAAGTTACTAGTAACCGGAAGTATAAACGAATTAGAAAGAGGAAGAATAGGAAGAAGAAATCACCAACCTCTGCAAGTCATGTTGGAGATAGGTTGACAACCTCTGCAAGTCACGTTCAAGACCAGTGCCCATCCTCTACAAGTTATGTTGGGGGAAAGCAACCACCCTCTGCAAGTCATGTTAGGGGAAAAAGTCCAGTCAGTACTAGTCATATAGGTAATAGGTTTGTAGCCTCTACGAGTCATGTTATCGATCCTTCACCAACCTCTGCAAGTCATGTTGGAGATGTGCAACTAGCCACTGCTAGTCATGTTGGGGGCATAACTTTTATTGAGAAACCTAGATGGATAGGATGTAAGCCTAAGTTACCTTGTAAGATTTGCAAGGGATATCACCTTACTCATTTGTGCCCTGACCTTCCATAGGTTCAAAGATTGTGGTTCTTGTCTGCAAGCTCTTCTGATTTTGAGTCTTCTGAGGTTTCCTCACAGTATTGTCATCCATTGTTTGAGAAAGTGGTCACTTCGATGTAGTCATTGGATGATCCCACTCCTCTTTTGTGGGGTGATGTGCCTTTCGACCATGTAGTCTCACAGCCTATTAATCCAGTGGTTGATAAAGTGGTCACACCAATGCAGTCTTCGACCGATCCCACTCTTCTTTTGGAGAGTGTCGAGTCTACCAAAGTGGTCACACCGATGCAATCTTCGGCTGATCCCACTCCTCTCTTGGGGAGTGAAGTGTCTATCGACTATGTTTTTAGCATTTCCAGTTCAGTAATTTCAGAACAAGGGGGTATTCTGCTCGTTTCGAGCACACCCCGTCCAAGCCCTAGGACGGTTTCCTTTGATTGGAATGATCTTGTTGAGCCTTGTCTTCCTTCTTCTACACCTTTTCAAATAAGGGTTGAATTTAATTCTATGAACATTTATCGATGTATTGTGGATGAAGGAGCATCTGCAAGTATTTTATCCTCCTTGGTTTGGAAATTCTTTCGATCTCCCGAGCTGGTGTCTTCTTCACATGATTTGTTGGCTTTTGACAGATGTCCTAGTGAATATTTGGGGGTTCTTCCTCAGTTGCCTATCTCGCTAGGTGGGAAGACTATCCTTGTTGATGTTATAGTGGTGTAAGGCCTATTAGATTTTAATATGATTCTCGGGCGTGATTATGTATATGTTATGAACGTTGTGGTGTCTATGCTCTTCCAGGTGATGCATTTCCCTCACAACAAAAGAATTGTCACTATCAACTAGCTGGCATTTGATAATCACCATCCTAATTCGGTGTTAGTTTAGGATGTTTCTTTATATGTTCCTAGTGTTCGTGTATACTCTACCCCGCCATGGGTTAATTATGTGGCATCTTATCCTTGGTGTTCAATTTCTTCTGAGAAGGAACCTGTGCAATCATGTTTTCCTTCTTGATACTAGTTCTTGACAATTGATCCATTGGTTTATCCAATGGGGGCATGGGAGCCCTTGCTTCCCCCTCTAGGTCCAAGTGATCTTGAGTCTCCTTCTGAGTCTGATCTTGTGGTTTGTAGATCCTCAAGCCCTCGTGCTTGTGATTCTTTGCCGATAGACTCCGCTAGTCCTGGCCAAAGCCTCCACTATCATATGGAATATGGTCAGTTTACTTCACCCTTTGTGACTTTCGACCCTTGTTTGCATTATTTCTCGGATTTTGAATTTCCCTTAGATGAGGCTATCCTTGAATCCATGAGTATGGTTTCTATACCGTGGGAGGGCTTACACTATGGTTTGTATTTTCTCCCCTCTTGGGAGACTTTCTAAGTTGACTATCGAAGGGACTCTTGGTCTGAGCCTAGCAATGGGCTCTACCTAAACCAGTTTCATACATGATTCATAGCCCCCTAGAGTCTTCTTTCATCCCTTTTCAGACTCTATAAACATGAAAATATTGTTGAGAAATCTTGTTGTCCTTCATGCTCGCCAAACTAAAATTTGAAGGCACATATGTCCGGTGGTAGTTTACCCCTTTTTCGATCTGGATGGTCAATTGTACGAATAAAGGTATACTCTAGGAACTTTGGTTCACTAGAACAATATTCTTAGGTATAAGTTTAACCCTTTTTTGGGCATGAGGGACTAAATTTACGAAAAAGGAACCTCCATGGAGTCCATAGTTAAGCTCTTTTTAGACTCCCTAAAAGTGAAAAAGATCATCGAGTGAGCTTGTTTCTTCATAGTCGTTAAACTAGTCCAGAAGAACATCCCTTACAAAGTCCATAGTTAAGCTCTTTTGAGACTCCTTAAATATGAAAATATTGTCGAGTGATATTTTCTTTGTCACACTCATTAAAATGGTTTTGAGTACAATTCTTTTCAGTGCTAGTTTACCCCTTTTTCGAACCGACTAGAATACCTTCGAAAAAGGTACCTCGGTGGTGTCTCCTTTTACGTGTTTTTTTCAGACTCTCTAAAAATGAAAAAATGCTGAGCTTACCTTCTCTAGGCTCGTTAAAATTACATTTCATCATTGTGTCTTATTAATTGCATTTGAATTCTTGCGTCTTTGGCCTAATGTTGGCTTCATGTTGCTCTCAACTGAACCATCTGAAGCATGCCTTATACGCAAGCCTTGTATCACTTTTCCTCTACGTCTTGACACCTTGACCCATGGAGGACTTTTCTTGAGTGTGTTTTTCCTGCATATGCCTCCTTTCTTTGAGCATCAGTGTGTTCCTTTTGCTTGGAACTAGTATGTCTATGACACTCGTTCCTCCTTTGTAGCATAGCATTCTTTCATTCTTTTTCAAGCTTTCCAAAATTATTGAAAAAGACAAAAAATCAAATATACCCTAAAAAGAGGAAGGGGAAAGTATTTTCTTTTTGTTGGCAACACAATGAGTCACCTTTGGACAAATCATATCCTAAATAGAGTTGTTTCCTCCTCCAATTGGTTATCCTTCCGAACATATGGACAGTTTGCGTTGCCTCCTGCATCATGAACTTATGTCAATGCCATGTTGCCTCAATCTCATCATTTGTCATGCTTTTATCCAAGGCAAGTATTACTAAACTTGATTCGTCCCTTCTACAGTTTGTCTCTTGTCCTCATGCCCAACCACCCTGAAGGACCAATCAAATCCTTGTTCAAAATCAATGAATTTCTCTGCCTGATCACCAATATCCTCTCATCTATTCCCGAAAAGCCGTCGAAGACCTCTGGGTAGTGAAGTCGTACACTGATATTACACTCCTACCTGAGTTTTGAAGATCTTGAAGTTGTTGCCTGAGCTATGAAGGCTTCATCTCCCTCCATCAGACGTCATTAGCTTCTTGAAGATGGATACTATACATGTATATATTTTGATTTTGAGATGTAGATCCACTGTGTATTTCTCACGGATACACTTTATATAGTTATATGACATGGATCTGTAGTGTATTTGATTGGCAGTCATGATTTTATTTTATCCGGGGCATGGGTATGCCCGCCTCGGTTAGACAAATTATTATTTTGCAAATGGCACCTCTCGAACTTTGGTCTCTGGGCTCAATTGCTTCATATGTTGGTGAAGATTTTTAATCTATTGCGGCCATCAGATATTCTTTGGACCTCAAACATTAGGGAGCATCTGTTATAACCCCAAATTTCACTAGACATGCATACCTGGCATCAGGACATCTTACTTGCTATCTTTTCCAAGCCATCATTTGAAAATCTCTTCTAAAAAACATATTTTTGAAGATGTACGCACCCTGCACCACCACTTTCCACATACACACGCTTGTTGTACCATTACAACCTGCATATACTAAAAACAAACATGAAAAATAAAAAAATTACAAAGGCATACGGGTTTTCGGGCCATTACCTAACCATTTGACCGTCCATAGTCGGTCACCCAACCGAATAATTGTCTATTTTACCTATAAAATAAGGTGTTATGGTCCCATTCTAAAGGGAGGCAAAAGAGAAAATAAACTATGCCCATTTACATATTCCCCCTTTGCCCCAATATTTTGCAACCACAGTGTGAGTTTGAGCCATAATTCCTTTTCATCCCTTTTCCTCCATTGCAAACCCTTGTCATTTCCCTAGAGAGAACTGAAGAGGATAATAATATGTGGAATAAGTTGGTGCATGGTGAAGAGGAGCCCAGGACTAAGTTTTGAGGAGCAGTTGTCGGTCTCATATTGTAAGTGACTTTGTGAGATTAATATAAAGAAATATTTTTTCAGTCTCGCCAAATGATGTTTTTCAATCTTTATGATTTATTTAGATTTTTGTTATGATATCTAACCCACCAATCCATATATAGAATGCATGCTTGTAGTTTCTTGTTTGTCTTTTGGTAAATGTAGGTTGGCCTTGGGAGGAGATCTGCAGTCGAGAAACAACTGAGCACAAAGGGATCGACACCAGACGCAGAGTTTAAGGTAAGCTTATCGGATCCCTATACTTTGATTTTTATGTATGATTGTGGGGTAATGTCTAGATAGTTGTTAAAAGTAGGAGACTTTAGATGATTATCTCTACCTACTCTTCATAAACCTAGTGTAGTCTATAGGGGGTTTTCCCACTGCATCAAGGTTCTCAACCAATGCGCTCCTTGTTTTCAACACACACATTCTACAAAGTATTTAAGCTATCACAGGTTCCAACTTCATACTTTGGGGGGCATTTTGTTACAAATTATTTTGGTCGCCCCTGTGATCAATTGTCGATATGTGCATAACTCACTTACATGTTCCCTAAGGATACTAAATGAGACTTTCTCCATGAGAAAAGTGGATTATATTTTCTTCCTTAAAAACCATATCTAAGGATATCGTCGCATCCTGCTAAATTCTTGGGGTGCTAAGATGCTTGATCATTGCACACTGCACCAAAATTGGATTGTGGTGTCGTCACATGTTGCTTGTGCATGGGATGCAATGATTCTCAAACAAAGGGAAAAAGAGGGAATTCATGAAAGTTCTAGAAGGAATCTTCTAGAAGATGAGGTGGGCTCTGATCGGTTTGGATATTACTCGCTTCTCTGATTTAGTGGGATCATCCTAATCTCCTCATCCGTCCCTCTTTTGGCCTATATAAAAAGGGATCTCTGATGAGAAAGGATAGGATGGCTTATGCATGAAGAATTATGTTGTAGATTGTACTTGAGATAGCTTTGCTTTAGCTCTCCAAGTCAAGTTGTGGATTCTCTTCATCAAAAGCATCGGAGCAAAGGTGTGTGTGTTGAAGAAAAAGGCCATTGTAAGGGACCTTGCAACATCAAGGAATGGGTTGTATTCTCCACTTTCATTTAATATAATGCGGTAATACATTTCTTCCCTATAAAGGTGTCTCTTCTTTTATTGTATAACTCTGTGATCTTATACATAGAGTTCATTGGAATATATATATTATTGTTCTCTCTTTGTTGGTTTTTTCTTCTTAATAGCTCCACCATTGCACAAATCCAAATATGGAGGGAAAAGGATGACACTAGCAAGGATCAAACGTCGTTTAAATGGTATGTCATTTGTCCCTCTCTGAAATAGTTTATATGATAATGAAATCTAAGGATAAACTTGTATTCTTCCCTATTTTGTTATAGATTCTTGTTGAATTTAGGAAGATTAGTTTGTGTTCACACTTACCGATTTGTTCGATAGCAACAAGTAATCCAAGGATTCCCCTCATCAAATATGATACAAGGTTACAATGTCTTTCTCTTTTACATCCAGACTGATACGAAACTCTGGTACTGTTAACTCCTCAAATAAACTATTGGATTTATTTGTTTTTCTTAGGTGATAGGTTGTAACATCAAGTCATTTTTGAGTTTCTATAGTTGCAAAACTTAGGTTTCGGTTTGTGTCTTAGAAAATAATGTGATCCATGAAGTCTTCTTTTTCAAAATTTGCATAATTCACTTTCAACAGCTAACATATGTCCAAAAGTTGAGTGTGCGCTGTGGAAAGTGTCGAATTTCAGCAGCTAAGGAGCGCTTTTCATTAGTCGATGCGCTGTTGAAAGTGGTGAATTTCAAAAGGTCCGAAAATCAAGTCGCGGGTGGTGCGCTGTTGAAAGTAAAAAATTTCCACAGCTATGGAGCAGTGTTTGAAAGGTCACGCGTTGTTGAAAGCACATACTTTCCACAGCTAAGGAGTGTTTTTTAAATAATGGTGTGCTGTTGAAAGTGCATACTTTCCGCAACTAACAGGGATTTTCCACAGAGTCGCGCGCTGGTGAAAGTGGCAAGCGAACAGTTGACAGAGGCATTTTCCATGGGCCGTTGTTGAAGAAAGCGGGAATCACGTGCGTGATATCCACGTCTGAAGGTAATGATGATATGATCATCCCACGTCAATCAAATCCAAAATATGCACTGATGAGAGTGGGAAATGATAGAAACTCAATTATGCATGTCAGAATGGGACTGTAATTCAAATCCGGCCTAGAACCCACGCTCAACACTCATGACATCCGGGATGGAAAATTCGAGTTCGGTGATGCAGGTATAGAGGAGGTACCGCCGGCCTAGCAACATCAAATCAAATAGTGGTTTCCATATCACAAATCGTCTCTGGAATTCTTTTGAAGTTTCATTTGTGTCAAAACAGAGCCGAAGCCCGAACTGCTTTCAACAGCGCAGAACCTCGGCTCGACTGGCAGTTACAGGGGTTACAAATTGTCAAGTCTTTTGAGCTACAAGATGGTGAGAAAACACAGCGGGGCTCTACTCAAGAGAGAGCTGGATAACCTGTCCTTTCTACAAACACATCCCAAAGTCCAGAAGCATTTTTCGAATGCAGGGTGTATGGAATTCATCGAAAGGTTGCAATTTGGGTGCCACCAAGCCACAACAGAAGCCTTTGCTAAGACTTTCGATGGCAATAAAGCTCGCGTCGGGTCTATGGAAATCAAAGTGGATGAGGCTGTCATTGCCGTAGCTACAAGTTTACTAAGAACTGGTCAGAGCTGGTTTAAAACCACTGCTCCCAAAAATTTGGATTTTAGAGTATATTTGAAAGAGGGGTACAGGCACAAAGCATGGAAAAAAGGTATGCTAGTTTCATATCTAGATGAAGAATGGCAGGAATTGTTCAAATGTATCCAATTATATATTACATCGGAGGGAAGATATGATAAACTGATGATGTACCACTTTAAAATCCTGGATCACTTCACAGGCAAGACCCCTATTAATTTTCCTTATTTCTTATATCAAATTTTGACTAAGGTATGCAAGAGGATTAGAGATCAACCCTTGAGTGTGAAAACTACTCTGTGTCACCTCGGCCTCATAAAATTGATTATCCTAGAGGAATTGAAAATACAAGGAAGGAGCTAGGATCACTTTCTGTTCTGGGAAGGTTTTGAAATCCAGAATCAGACTGCAAATGAACAGATGAAAGGTTCAAAGAAATAATCATCCCCTCAAAGCAGTTCAAGAAAAAGAAGGACCTTGCCAGGACCTTCAGAGGAAAGAATATCTGGAATGAAGCCTCACAGGTTGAAGAGAAAGTTAAACTTTGAGCCAACTACAGAACAGACCACAGAATAGAACACAGGCCATCCTATAGAATAGAGTACAGGGAAGAGAACCAATATACTAAATTTACCCTATTCAGATTCAGAATCAGAGCAGCGAGATCAATGCCCTGTCATCAAGAGTTCTAAGCAGTCAGCTGAGTGTGCACAGAACCATGAAACCTTCAATCAGACAGAATAGGGAGAATCATCAAAAAACCCCAGATCAAAGAAATCTTAGAAGATCAAACATCTCAAGGAGGTAATTGCCCAGCAAGAGGTCTTGGAGTGGGTAATTAAAGAAAGGTATAAGAAGTTATCTGATAACTTCACCAAGACCAATGTTGCATTCGAAAGATTGGCTAAGGAAAGTGTTAGAGAGAAGAAGAGGAAGAAAAAACTCACCAAAGACTACAACAGCTTGTGGTGTCTTTCCAAACATCTCAAAAGGCAGATAAGGAGGTTGAAACAAAAAATTAGCCAAAAACCTCATTCATATCTGAAGGTACTTGCTTAAGTCACCGTTAATATGCAAGGTGAGAAATCAGATACCCACTGATTTTTGTTTGAAATCAAATTTTGTATGTGAAAACCCATTTTGAGCGCAATCGGGACTTTCCCCAGTGAAAAGCTATTATTCTATGACCCGTTAGCTGTGGAAAGTGACAGCTTTCAACAACTAATCCGTGAAAAAATTAAACAGTTGCGTTGTTGAAAGATGGGAAAGTAATTTTCGAAGACAAAGACACGTCAATTCATTCCAAACAGATTTTGAAGGGATTCCAGTGTATCAGTGGGTTATCAGATCGTATGCAAAGGGTTCAGCATCAAAGGTTTGAGTGAATTTTGGTAACAAATGCAAAACCATTTCCTCAAAAATAGGCCATGAACGTTGGGAGATCCAACTGTCAAAGACAGGTGTCCTGTTATTCTTCACCACATTACAGGGATAAGGAGCTGAAGGATGTAATTGGCGATTTTGGAGATTGAAGACAGTTCGACTTTCTAGTTTAGTTGTTAAAGACTTTACTTTCAAGTTGTTTAGATAGAATTGAGTTGTTTTTATTAAATACAGATCCCTGTTTTTAGGATCTGTAACAACTGTTTGTAAGACTATAAATATCTATTTTTGATACAAACCTAGGGTTCGATTTTGGGTTCTACCATGCTGCTACTATAATCAAAAGAACTATTCTTATTATATAAAAAATTGCAAGCTTCCTTCAGTTGTGTTGTCAGATTTTTCTCCTCTGTTCTCTGATAGCTTATGAATGAAAGTTCTTTATTGATGCTCATTCAATCTGCAAGTGACTGTCATCTCACTGGTTGATTGTTTTATTTGATAATCATAAGTTATTTTCTTGGTTATTAAACCCATTGTGCTTGTTTGTATGAAGTATAATCTGGTTCAATAGTTGTTTTCTTCCCCCATTTAATCAAACCTTGTCTGACTGCATTATTAGAAGGCCTTGTGAGATTTTATATTTATAGACAGTCTTGAACACACAGTTCAGTCCCTAGATATTCATCTTGATCCAAAAACCACATCAAATATTAAGAAAACATTTCAAAAAGAGTTAGTTACCAGGCATCTCCGAATTACAGCCTAGGAGAGTTTCCTGGAGTGATAACAGGTACATTGATAGTCTAGTTCTTACTTAGATCTCAAGACTCAGCTACACTAACAACATGAATGATAATAACTATAACTCGAGCAACAACAACAATTCTAGCCCAAAAACCCCTTTTACAATCATATGGATCCCCTATATATATAATTTGATCTAGGTTTGTTGGCTGAGAACCCAAGAGTTCTCTCTTCTCCTTGATCTTGTTGCAACTTCTTTCCTCAAAACCGATGTTGCGTTGTCCTTACAACCACTTTATATTTATTTCTTTAGCCCATTTTCCAGCTCCTCAGTAGCTCGCGTGACTTCTATTCGCAAAAATGAAGCTACAACATAGCTTTTGCAACTTCAATTCCACAAATCGAAGTGCCCAGTAGTTGTTCCTTGTCCTGGTTGAGCACTACGGTTTCAGGGTTGTTGATAATAGATTGGTTATGATGCTCCATTTTTGGGACTGGTTATGGTAATTGTGGTATGCTATGACTCTTTGTTTCACTCCGTTTGCAATTTTGTAATTGGTTTTACATCCATTAATAGAAATGGTGTTTTGGTTGTAATGGGTTTTGTTTCTTGACGTGCCACAAAGTCATAGGAAAATTTTTAGGCATGTGGGTATTGTTTGCGACCCTGTGTGGTATGAGGGAACTATTGTTATGAATGAAATGACCCTATGACTTATTTATTTATTTCCCCCCCTGATGTTGACCATGACCTAGTCTAAATATATGTTATAGTTGGTTGGGTGAATGCGAAGCTTGGTTCTCGTTCTATGATTGGTTTTTGGATGGTGGCACTATCAAACTTCCTCCCATATTATTGAATGTATACAGGGGAAATTTTTTGGTGGCACTTTGGATTTGACTGTGTCATATTTTGTAATGATGGTTTTAGAGTTTTTGTTGTATAAGAACCTCTGTGGATCGGTGGTTGTAAACACATGTTGGGGATTTAATTTGAGTTTGGTTCTGATTTAATAGTGGGTAAATTTGTTACTTGCATCGTTGGTTGTGTTTTACCTATGAGGGTTTTTGTCGATTTTTATTACTGGTATAATAGGGATGACACTAACATGTAAGTTGAGGGTTGATTGTCTTATGTTATTGCGATGTTTTGATCGATTCTTATTGGTGTATCACCAATGAATAAATCCACTAGACCTTCAAACCCAGTATGTCACATGATAAACATTGCAGGATTGATATTGACCTTATGACGAATTGTGTTTGGCATAGATTGCACTCCATCGTGCCCTTAGTTGGTCTAGGTTTTGTTACTAGGATCATTATGTTGCTAAGTAATATATGAAATTAAAATCCTCCAATTAAAAGGAAACAAATTTTGCAGTGAATGAAGATGGTTTAAATGGTTTTATTTCAATGTTAGGATGTTAAATGTGCACCATTGAAGATGACTTGTATAGTGGCATAATTCCTACAAAAATTGGTTTATGTTATATATTTTATAATGTTTAATTAAATTAAATATATGAGGCATTTGAAGATTTTAAAGCTCTCCTTGTTATAAAACTTTTGTATTATTTATTTTATGTGGAAGTTAAATGGTTTGTATTGGTTCTTCTCGACCCTACCTATTCGTTGGAGTTATTGTTCTTTGGATGTTAGAAACTTTCTTTTACATTCACTCAAGTAATAGATATTAGTGTAAAGGAAAAGGAAATTTGTGAATTGTGGGGTGACAGTTCTAAGGATTTTTATATTTTTGTTTTTTGGGACATTTGGGTATTGAGTTTGAATGTCAAAAGGACATTTTTTTGAAATAATGGCAGTGATGATTTGAATATAATCAAATTTTAATTCATAAACATAACAATAACCATCTTATCCCCAACAATTATATCACTTTTCTCTTATTACAAACCCCTCACTTACCCAAAAACATTTAAATTTTCCATGTTTTGTTGTTGTGAATTTCATTAGAATGAAATGGGTTTTAAAAGGAAGAAGTTGGGAAATGATTGGTGTTTTTATGTTAGTTTGATTGTTTTTGGAATTTATTGAACAATACTCGTGGTGTTTCATGACCATTATACCATTTTACACTCATTACAATCCTCTCATCCTCCAAATAGTCGTGTTCACCCCCTGTTCGGACAACAATTGAGTTGTTATTTTATGGATGGATTGCATGTGTTTTTGTGCTAAATGATAAGAACCAAATTTTAATTCTATTTAGGTAGAGTTAATGCATGGATTATTAATAATTTTTTATGAAATGTTTTTGATATTTCTACGGGATGATTTTTTTCAGCAGAGGAAGTAATGGAAGAGGTAATAGAGGAGGGGAAATTGGCAGAGGCATCACAAAAGACCTCAAATATCCATACATTTTGATGAGACCCCTAGGAATTGAACCATTGTTTCCAGGTTGGGTTCTTCAACCTGGTAGGCCAAGGAATCCTTCAACTCTGACCTGAAAGACCACCCTTCCAAGAACATTAGAACCTTTCAGGCATCCCAGTCCCTCTTCATATGTCGATGCAACCAAAGCCACCCACCAATGATGGTTGTCAAGAGATTTTCCACCAGCCTATTGTTCATCACCATGGTTGGACCACTGCATCATTTCCATTACCCCCTCCACCACCAAAAAATCAAGTTGTCCAAGTTGATCCTTCTCTCTCACCTATGAAGTCATCACATTCTAGTAAAAGATTAAAAATAGACATCCTTGAGCCCATGCAGGACAAAGGAAAATAAATATACATTCAGTCCATCTCATCCAAAGAGTCTTCCAAATCAGTCTCCTCTCCCCTTCATCTTAAGGATGATTGTTCTCATGTTATTAATGAAATTGAGCGTCAAGGCTCTAACGAGTCGAAGGTTGCTACAAAAAAATCAAAGGGGGACAACAGTGAGAAGAGGCCTAATGCCTCTCATAGTAAATATGGATTTTAAACTTTGATTATGTTATTTTTTTTTGTTTTTGAGGTCACCACTTCTATTTTGGAATTGTTTAGGACAACAATGTATATTCGAGCATTTTTTATTGGACAGTTTGGATATGATGTTATTTTGGGGACATGATTATATTACATTCTTGTGATATTTATAATTTGAGCATATATATATGAAGCATGAGTTACAAGGAGATATTTTTGAATTAAATGATTTGGATGTTTGCTATGTTAGATAATTATAAAAGGAATTAATGGGAGTCATAAGTGGTCCCACCTATTTACTATTATTTAGACCCTTCGTTATATTTATTATTGTTTACTTTTCTTAACTAATCAGTTAAGTTAATTTGACTTAACTAAATAAAGGTAGTTGAACTACCCTAACTTATTGAGGAGGAATAAAATCTCAATGAGATGAAGAGACAAAGGAGAGGAATAGAAGGAAAACTACGACCATAAGGTTTTCTCTATACTAGTGAGATACTTTCAAATTTCATTGATTTTGAATTTACTAGAAAAATTAATCCTCTTGATGACAATAGGATCTTATTGAAGGCACCAGGATTCAAAAACTGAATCACATATTTTAGCATCTTGTTTTAAAGTTGTTTGATTTATCTTTGACAGTTTGTGTATTTTTGTTTGTGCATGAATTGAATTTCATGACTGATAATCTTGCAGAGTCAGGTGACAACATTTTATGGAAATATGATATAGATATTTATCTTTAGTTTTCTTCTTGATTGTCATAGTATTTTTGTATGGTTCCCATCGAAGGATTCTAAATTCGATTTTGGTCCATTCCCTTGTAGGGGTTTGTAGAGAGAACTCATTTTTGTATCTTAGAACGAAATAGATGAAAATATGATTATTGTTTCAATCTCACACATGTGTTTTAATGACCTAGTTCATTATTTTATTTTGATCTTTGTATATACATTTGTATAATTTATCTACACATTTATGTAACTTTGTTTAATTTTACTTCTTTTGCATTAATATATACAACACATAAAACTTAGCCTTAGTCCTTTGTAATTAATACTTGTGGATTAAGCGATTTTTTTTTAGGCTATAAACGTCAGGTGACATTCCCAACTATCTTGTCATATTCCGACAAGATGTGAAAATGATTGAGTAAGTTTTTCCATACCTTTTCCTCAACATTTATTTGGCAACCATACTGGGGAGATCTTCCATATCTCTCTGGTTAATTGTATTTACGATTATATTAAAAATTTTATGTTTTATTTAAATACTCCTTGATTGATTTTTCCCATGACAACACCTGTTATAAGACATCCCAATATTGGAAATGGTATTAACAAACAAACTAGCATTTCTTTGACCTTATTCAACACTATTTTAGAAACTTCCAATAACCAAGTTGAACATGAATTCTCTTGGGAAGTACTTGAAAGATATATAAGTATCCATGAATATTGGGTAGCTAGGAAAAGGCAGCCCAAAAATTAGCAGTAACTTCTCTTTCCCTAAATCATTGGTTTTCTTTTCATGTCCTCAAATACTCGCATTTCTTGAAGAAGAAGAGGATTGTCCCCTGAAGCTACTCCTATTTCTGAAATATTAAGAAGGAAAATCATTCTATCAACCCAAGAAAGTTCTCTAAGGAGAACTTTGTCTAATTCTTCTAGTTAAGCTTCATAACCTATACCTATTACCTTGAATATGACATATGTAGGTAGTGGCAATGGAATCATAGGTGCCTCCTTTTCCCAACCTTCTGTTTTGTCAATGCTTGATAGTATATATAGCCACTAGATCCCTATCCAACACACTACTAATCCTACTAAATTAATAAATAAATATCACCTTTTCCAGTTCAAATAAGATGCTATGACCAGTCCATGGCATGTTTCTTCTCCCTTGAACCTGGCACCCGCTACCCACCCATTACCAAAGTTTACAGAGAATCTTCCTAAGTTCTTGGGGAATAATACCATTACTACAAATGAACACTTAGTAGCATTTTCCAATGCTTTTCGTAATATCGGGGCTAACGATAATGACACATGCATCGTATTATTCATTAATTCCCTTAAAGGGAAATCTATGACATATTTCTTTGATCTCCCTCCCAAAATTCTTCCCACATGGGAAGAATTGGTTTATATTTCAAGTCCACTTATGGAAAATCCAAAAGTCCTACAGAGTGGTTAAGGGAATACAAAAATATCTCTTACAACGATGGTGAAAACATTAATTCTTTTAACCTTCGCTTCACCAAGTTATACAATCAAATTCTAGAACTAATTTGCCTCTAAAACCAAGACGCTTTCATTCATTATTATAATGCACTGCCTTCCCCTTATCATCATAGACTTGAAGAAAAGGATATTGACAACCTTGGTTCCACTCTTCATACATGTCTATAATATTAGGAGAAACTTAAAAGAATGGGTATCCCTAAGGGGGATTCAATCAATCAAACAAATATGTCTTCCCTCCTACAACTCGTCCAAGATATGAACAATAGGATGATAACCTATGAATGAAAGGGAAGTGTTTCTTCATTCTCCCCTATCACATATTCTTCTTCCTTAGTTCCTTTTAGTAATACTAATGAAAATACATTTCATCCAAAGGCCATTATGTCTTGTAGTTGGTGTAACTTTCATGAAGAGAACCACAAAGAAATTACTTGTGAGGTTAAGAAAAATGCTAGAGATAATATCTTTGGAAAGAGGCTTGATACCATGATCACGGTTCTAGACTAGTGTAATGTCCCCCACCTCTTAGAGAGGTGATGTGGAGACTTAGTGGCCTGGGAACCCCCACTAGGTCATAGTATTACACTAAAGGGGGAAGTCAAGGAGGCTAAAGTTATATTTTTAAGTTGACTTAATAAAGGAAAAGGGATTAAGGGTAAAAGATAACTCAACAAAAGAATAGAAGACTAACCTTGGGATTTAACCTAACTCAACAGAGAATTAGAAAGAAAAAAGTATAAGTAAGAGGCTAGGGCACACCTATTAGGCATTCTAGTTTTGGATTAGCATTTTCTATTGCTCTTGAGCATTCAGTTTGGGGGTTTTTCTGTACAAACCCTTGTGAGCAACTCAGTGATGAACTATCCACTCACCTTGTTCCACAACTTGGTCTCAGGGATGAAAGACTCCTCCACACCATTCTAGCCTCAGCCCATCTCCATCTAGTGCTTTAGAAGGTAGCAGGCCGTACTGTTCTTGTGTTCCCAGCAAGGGTGCACCATCATCTAGAGGGAGGTTCGATCCAGCTTATCCTAAGGGCCTGGGACCATTCTGACAGTTGGGTTTTGTTTGCAGAGTCAGGACCATTAGTTTGAGGTCTTTTCTGGAGGGTTATCATCATTCTATATTTGTCTACAGATTGGGACATCTTGGAGCCATAGGGGACGTCTTGTGATTCAGTAAAACTCAGATCTAGGAAGATATGCTTGAGATCTGAGTCCGAAACTTCTCCCACGGGATTCTCATAGCCTGATCTATATTCTTGGAGAGTTTTAGAGAATTTGGAAGCCACCTTCCTCAGGGATGAACTAGCGAGGGTTTCATTCATCCAATGGGGTGCACCATTCAGTGGAGGAATTCAGATCTATAGGGTTTGAGAGTGGATTTGGGAATTTGGACATCTGGGTTGTCCTTACAGTTGCCTGATCTATCATTTGGCATATTTCTCGGGATGATTGGACACTTTTGGTAGTAGGGATGAATTATTGAGGGCTTCATCATTCTAGCAGGGTGTGGCACTTTCTAGCTTGGAGGTTGAGCATTAGTACAACTCAGATCTACTTGAGTTAGTCTTCATTATATATCTAGCCTTTGGAGGCTTATTTTGTATTATCGGGAGCATTTTGTAGTAGCTCATATCTATTTATTGTACGACCATCTGAGGTTTATGCCAGATTGGCTATCTATTGTATTGATCTTACATTTCTCATAATAAAAAGGTCAGATCTTTGCTTGTGCTTCTACATCTTGAATACATTTTGATATTCATGTGTTGATGAATCTTGTATGCACTTAATAACTCAATAAATACCTACACATCAATAGATCAGTAGTAGTTAGTGATTCCAAGAAAATATTTGGCTTGGGATCATTACAGTGGTATCAGAGCTTCGATCCTCCAAACATGTGGAAGGATCGGGGCATGCAAAGGTACAGCGGTATCCTTATGGGTCGGAGGAAGAAACCCAGCAGTGAAACAAAGGTTGAGATGGAGGGATCCGAAGATGACCATGAAGCTTTAGACTTGACTCTCATAGCAATGGAATTTAACAAGTTCCATCAATCCATCAACCGCACAGAAAGCACATTGGTCCGATATTTGGACGAATACCATGAAACCAACAGGAAGGGACATGCTAAGATTTCTAAAACATTGAAGAAAGTTGGCGAGAACCTACATATAATGAACATGAACCAATCCAAGCTAACTTAATTTATAATGGAAATGGCACATAAGGGGAAGGACCCTGATACTTATGGGCATAAGGAGGCTGGTGGATCTGGTGGGATCCATGAGAAGATCAGACATAATCAGGAGAAAGCTTCCAGATCATAGGGGAGTTTGGAAGGAGACACACTCCAGGGTCAAATGGGTAGCAAGATCAATTCGAGGAGATACATACCCACATTCACAGATGAAAAGCTTGGCCGACATATGAGTGGAAGAGCCAACCCGAGTTGAATATTTTGTGGGACAATTAGCGAGGAGTACCAATGAATACTACAGTTTAGATATGAAGATCCAAAAACAGATGTCCCTAGACCAGTATTGTCAACTCAAGTTCAGAAATCAATCTAGTATGAACAACAGGGGCAGTTTTGAGTTTGAATGAAGAGTGGGAAAAATAGAAATTCCATACTTTGATGGTACGGCCAAGATGACAGCTCAATCTTGGGTACAAAAGTTGGATACTTACCTATAACTCAACTCCATGAGAGAGATGGAGGCCATCAAATTCACCACTATGTACCTGGATGGCAAGGCTCATGACTGGTGGTATCATGGACTCACCATACTCAGCCACAATCAGATTGTATCCTATTTAGAGTTCACTTAGAGGCTCATTGATAGATTTGACCAAGGAGATCCTGAGCTACATTTCTGGGAGCTTACCCAACTCAAACAAAAAGGTACGGTTGAAGTGTATATTGATGAATTTTAGAGATTGGCAGCTATGGTACAGGATATGTCCCCAACAAGGCTCATGATGATTTTCACAGAAGGGTTGATGGAACCCTTGAAGGTTTGGGTAAAGGCCTTTAAACCCCACAACCTATAGGAGGCCATTTGGAAGGAGAGGGATTTGGGGCCAGCTACGAAGACTAGATTCATACCCAGACCACCTCTTAACAGTGGAGGAAGAGATCAAAGACTTCCAATGAATCAAGGGGCACGTGACCCAAAGGGATTTGACATGGGTCATGGTAGGATAGATGACAATTCCAGAAGGGAACTGATGAGAAAGAAACTTTGCTTCACTTGCAAAGAACCATGGAATCCATCACATAAGTGCATGGGATGTGGCCAGGTTCACTATATAGAGGTTACCTTGGACAATGAAGAGGAGGAAGAGTATGGTCAGATGCAAAACATTGAGGCCAAAACTGTAGAGACAGGAGAAGAGGAGGTTCCAGAACTTGACTGTGCGGCTAGAGAGAAGGCTACCTTGGAATCTATCAGTGGGCTACCCAAGTTCAACACCTTCAGGATGAGAGGGGTCTTGCAGGGACATAGAGTCTCGGTTCTGATTGATGGAGGAGCTTCCCACAATTTCATTGATGAGGCATTACTAAAGAGGAGGCACATACCTACAGTAGATTTTGAAGGGTTCAAAGTAGAGGTAGCAGGTGGGAGTACTATGCCCTGTGACAGATACATACCAGATATGAAACTCACCTTAGGAAGGCATGAGTTAGTTTAGGATGTGTATGTGATGGATCTTCCTGATACCAACATCATCCTAGGGGTGCAGTGGCTCAACACTTTAGGTCCCATCACCACCAATTACAAGACCATGGAAATGTCTTTTGTGGAGGAAGGAGGATGAAAGGTTGTGCTCAGAGGCATGATAGGTAACTCCGTCAGAGTGGTCACGGCCAAGAGGATGGAAGCCATCTTCAGAAGGGAAGAAATTGTATACGCAGCAGAATGTAAAGTCTCAACACGAGTGGACGAGAAGGGAAAGGTGCACTATGCTTCAGAGATTAAAAAGATCCTTGATAGGCACCACAAGGTGTTTGGGATGATTCCTTCAGGTGTGCCACCAGATAGGGGGTTCGAGCACATTATTGAGCTAGAAGCAGGGGCTAAACCAGTTATCACCACACCCTATAGGCATCCCAAGAATTATAAAGACGAGATAGATAAGGCCATCAAAGGGCTTCTAGACATGGGACACATCAGGCCGAGTTCAAGCCTGTTCGCTTCTTCAGTAGTCTTGGTTAAGAAAAAGGACGAAATGATGAGAATGTGCATTGACTTACGGGCTTTGAATAAAAGGACAATAAAAAATAGGTACCCCATACCCAGGATTGATGAGTTGTTGGATGAGCTTCATGGAGCTATCTATTTCACAAAAATTGATCTTCGTTCGGGCTACCATCAAATCAAGATGAGGGAGGAGGACATCTCAAAAATAGCCTTTAGGTGTCACTACAACCATTACGAGTTTTTGGTAATTCCCTTTGGGTTAACCAATACCCCAGCCACATTCCAGTCCTGCATGAACCATGTGTTCAACAAACAACTGAGGAAACACTTGTTGGTATTCTTTGATGACTTACTCATTTACAACAAAACCTGGGAGGAACACCTTCGACATGTGGACCAAATCATGTCAATCATGGAATAACAATCACTATATGCCAAGGAATCCAAGTGTAAGTTTGGGATGATAGAGGTACTCTACTTGGGACACATCATAGGGGCAAAAGGAGTACAGGTACACCAGGAGAAAATAACAGCCATTAGGGAATGGCCTACTCCAAAGACACTCACAGAACTGAGGGGATTCCTGGGCCTATGCACATACTACAGGAAATTTTTTAAAGGGTTCTCTCAACTGTGTGTACCCTTGACTGACCTGACCAAAAATGGGTCCCTCAAATGGAGTGACGAGGCCCAAGCCATGATGGAGAAAATGAAAGAAGTCATGAGTACCTGTCCAGTTCTAGCTCTCCCATATTTCGGCATACCCTTCACCTTGGAGTGTGATGCATTGGGGGAAGGTATAGGGGCCGTGATGATGCAGAATAGGCACCCCATTGCTTATGAAAGTTGGAAACTCAGAGGTCCTGAACTACTTTACAACATTTATGACAAAGAAATGTTGGCTATCATGCATTTACTAGCCAAATTCAGGCAATATTTGGTAGGTGCAAGGTTTTTGGTCAAATCAAACCATAACAGTCTTAAATATATACTAGAGCAGAAAGATTTGAATGGAAGACACCAGAAATGGGTAAGAAAAATACAGGCCTACGACTTCAACATTGAATTTGTCAAGGGGAAGAACAACGCAGTAGTCGATGCATTATCCAGGAGGCCATCCATTTTTTCCATGTCCGGTATGTCAGTTGACTGGAAGGATCAATTGATAGTGGAATATGCAAATGATTAGTTTGCTTGTCAACTATTGGATGGACAAATACAGGATGACAACTTCAGGTTCATAAAGGACCTCATTTATTACAAAGGCCGAATCTTCTTAGTTCCTGGATCAGTTCTCAAAGCTAAGATCTTGCATGCATGTCATAACTCACCAGTAGCAGGACATTAGGGAATCAGTAAGACGTACAGGCAGGTGAGAGACAGGTTTGCATGGAAAGGCTTTAAGGAGGATGTTATTAAGCATGTCAAAGAGTGCACCACATGCCAAGAAAACAAGGAAGAGCACACGCACCCTACAGGACTGTTGCAACCCCTACCCATTCTAGAACATAAGTGGGAAAGTATATCCATGGATTTCATCACCGATTTTCCCAGAGCACAGGGGAAGGATTGCATTTTCATGGTGGTGGACATATTGACGAAGTTTGCACACTTCTTTTCCATAGCCACAGACTTCAGCACGACACATGTGGCTGAATTTTTTTTCAGAGAGGTGTTTAGACTACACGGCCTACCCAAGACCATTATCAGTGACAGGGATAGCAGATTCATGAGTACGTTTTGGCAAGAGTTGTTCAGATTAGTAGGTACGACATTGACTCCTAGTACTAGTTATCATCCTCAGATGGACGGTCATACTGAAATAGTCAAAAAATGGGTGGAAGGCTACCTCAGAAATTACATAGCAGGACAACAAAAAGCATGGGTCAGATGGTTGCACTTGGGATAATATTGCTACAACACCACCCATCATGTATCCATAGGCATGACACCCTTCAAAGCTTTATATAGCTATGATCCCCTTTCCTTTGTGGAGATTTCCTCTGGTGACAGCAGGGAACCCATGGTGTAGGATTGGGTGCAACAAAGCCAAAACATTCTCAGGGAATTGAAGGATCATCTACAGAGGGCACAAAACTAGCAGAAGGTCCAAGCAGACAAGCACAGAGTTGACTAGACTTTTGAGGTTGGAGATTTAGTTTACTTGAGTTTGCAACCATACAGGCGGGCTTCCATTAAAAGAAGTGGAGTGAAGAAACTACAACCATGTTTCTTTGGACCCTACAGAGTTAGCAGGAGGATAGGGGTCATAGCTTACGAGCTGGAGCTTCCACAGGGTAGTAGAATTCACAACGTTTTTCATGTCTCATGCCTTAAGAAATCCCTCGGTCAACACATCAGGCCTATTGAGGTATTACCCCCCATGGATGAGGAGGGATAGCTTGTTTTGATTCTGGAGGAGGTACTAGAAGTCCGAGAGAAGAGGCTCAGAAACCGAAGCATCAAGGAGTACCTGGCCAAGTGGAAGGATTTACCCATTGAGGATGCCACTTGGGAGCAGGAACACATGGTAAGAGAAGCAGGTTTGGAATTTCTTGAGGACAAGCAATTTCAAGAAGGGGAGATTGTAATGCCCCCCACCTCTTAGAGAGGTGATGTGGAGACTCAGTGGCTTGGGCACCCCCACTAGGTCATAGTATTACACTAAAGGGGGAATTCAAGGAGGCTAAAGTTATATTTTTAAGTTGAATTAAGAAAGGAAAAGGGATTAAGGGTAAAAGATAACTCAACAGAAGAATTGAAGATTAACCCTGGGAGTTAACCTAACTCAACAGAGAATTAGAAGGAAAAAAGTATAAGTAAGAGGCTGGGGCAGACCTATTAGGCATTCTGTTTTTGGATTAGCATTTGTTATTTCTCTTGAGCATTCAGTTTGGGGGTTTTTCTATACAAACCCTTGTGAGCAACTCAATGGTGAAATATCCACTCACCTTGTTCCACAACTTGGTCTCGGGGATTAAAGACTCCTCCACCATTCTAGCCTCAGCCTATCTCCATCTAGTGCTTCAGAAGGTAGCAGGCCATACTATTTTTGTTTTCCCAGCAAGGGCGCACCATCATCTAGAGGGAGGTTCGATCCAGCTTATCCTGAGGGTCTGGGGCCATTCCGACAGTTGGGTTTTGTTTGTAGGGGCAGGACCATCATTTTGAGGGATTTTTTGGAGGGTTATCATCATTCTACATTTTTCTACAGATTGGGATGTCTTGGAGCCATAGGGGACGTCCTGTGATTCAGTAAAACTTAGATCTAGGGAGATATGCTTGAGATCTGAGTCCGAAACTTCTCCCACGGGATTCTCATAGCATGATCTATATTCTTGGAGAGTTTTAGAGCATTTGGAGGACTCCTTCGTCAGGGCCGAACTAGCTAGGGCTTCAATCATCCAATGGGGTGCACCATTCAGTGGAGGAATTTAGATCTATAGGGTTTGAGAGTGGATTTGGGAATTTAGACATCTGTGTTGTCCTTACAGTTTCCCGATCTATCATTTGGCATATTTCTCAGGATGATTGGACACTTTTGGTAGCAGGGCCAAATTATTGAGGGCTTCATCATTCTAGTAGGGCGTGGCACTTTCCAGTTTGGAGGTTGATCATTAGTACGGCTCAGATCTACTTGATTCAGTCTTCATTGTATATCCAGCCTTTGGAGGCTTATTTTGTATTGTCGGGAGCATTTTGTAGCAGATCATATCTATTGATTGTACGACCAGCTGAGGATTATGCCAGATTGGCTATCTATTGTATTGATCTTACATTTCTCATAATAAAAAGGTCAGATCTTTTCTTGTGCTTCTACATCTTGAATACATTCTGATCTTCATGTGTTTATGAATCTTGTATGCACTTAATAACTCAATAAATACCTGCACATCAATAGATCAGTAGTAGTTAGTGATTCCAAGAAAAGATTTGGCTTGGGATCATTACAACTAGGTCGAAACTGAGGATGTTATGATAATCAATACCAGGAAAAAATATTACACCGCCAAGGGAAAATATGACTCTTCTCATACTTCCTCCACACCAAGCACATCTTCTCAGAGCACTAATACACAAGTAGGGAGAGTTTCAGAAAATCAAGGAATGCCTTCCCCTCTTCCCTCTTCTAAATAAAACATACTTAACCAATTGG
Organism: Picea engelmannii; assembly: GCA_009831015.1. Lineage (NCBI taxonomy): Eukaryota > Viridiplantae > Streptophyta > Pinopsida > Pinales > Pinaceae > Picea > Picea engelmannii. Next base: position 618,518 of record ML777632.1, read on the forward strand.
ATAATATCAAGGCTGATGATACTCTTTTGGACATGGTTGCTATCCCTAAACAAAAAAATCATCTCAAGAATTTTATGGAAGGTAAAGTTTCTACGATAGCCAATATTTTTTAAGAGTCACAAGAAGAGGATTCAAATGTAAATAAAATAGCTATAAATAATTTTAGGAAACCTGTAAAAAATCCCCCTTTTTATATTTTTGTAAAAATTATGGATAAAATATCTCATTGTTGCCTAATTGATGGCGGGTCTGGTCCAGGTGTAATGTAAAAAATGATCATGGAAGAGCTTGGCTTATCATGAACTAATGAAAATTCTAGAATCATGCTCTCTTATAAAAGTATGCAATAGTCAACTATAGGTGAAATTAAAGACATAACCTTAGTTCTGTGTGTGCCCTGAAATAAGAACAACCCTCAATATCCAGCTAATCAATATGCGAGTAAGTAATTATTCAATTATTTTAGGAAGAGACTAGCAATCCTTAATGAGTGGATATCTTTCGCTTGATGGAACACATTTGCCTATCCCTAGGAACAGAAAGAACATTATAGTCCTGAGCTGATCTGGAATATATTTGCAGAATGAAGTGAATTCAGATTATTATCAAAAGATGCTTAACATAGAATAACAGATATACAGTAAAATTGGTTTCTATTCAATAAGGAAATAAGCTAAAACGATAAAATGTAGCGGAAACAAGCTTGCTATAATGGTGGCGGCCTATCTTTGAGAAGATATGTGATGACTGCGCTCATTCACAAGAAGATCATTAAAATGAGGCTCTGAAGTCATTTTTACAATAAACAAGAATGTCAAAAATCCTATACATCCAAAAACCCTAACCCTGGGAGATGAAGCGCCAAAATTCATGTGGGCCCCGTTTGGGTAAGTTAGTACATGAACTTTCCAGGGTCGTAATGTTTGCATACGATCTTCATTTTAGGCTCATGATAGCCCATTGGAAAGTTATATCTGAGGACTACATATTTTGTTGCTATATACACATAGAATAATTTCACCATACATAGAGAGTGTTCCCCAACCTAATGAATTATCTTGAGGAATATTTGGGAGTATACTCTTTCTTCGTCGATGAGGGTGACACTATCCTTGAACCAATTTTTTTTGAAAACGGCATGTGTCACATGCATTTCGATGGGTCGTGCTCAAACGAAGGTAATGGAGCCAAAATTATTCTATATTCCCCTATAGGTAAGATCCACAATTTTTCTTATAGGTTAATTTTATTGCACTAACAACGTCACCGAGTTTTAGGCCCTATTGTTAGGTATTGAAAATGCATATAACATTGGTTGTGGCCACCTTACGGTATTTGGTGATTTTGAATTTGTTGTGAACATTGTACGTAATATCTATTCAGCTAGAAATAAGTTTCTTAAACGTTATACCCAAGTTGTTTGGATGTTCATTTCAAACCTGTTATCATTTAAGATCACTCATTTTAAGCAAGAAATAGATTCAATGGCTGATAGGTTAGCGGTGTTTGCAACATCCCCTACCCAACAAATTTTTCCTCAAAGACCTGATTGTACATTTCAATATCTATATCATCCACATATCCCTGATAACATGGAATCATGGTGGGTATTCCCAAGTGACCAAGGAATTTGCGCTTTCATACAAAATGAACCATTTAGACCCAAGGAAATCATATCCATTGAAGATGATAAATTTTCGAAAGGATTGAATCCTCTCAAAAGTTCATTTTCATCGACTGATGTAAGAAAAAAAGAGATACACGAGGAAGATGATTCAAAGAGGAAAGTGGGTGATACCATTTTCTTGAACCTTGGGACACTCGAATCCCCCAATATTGTAAAACTAGGTGACCAATGTTCTGACGAAGAAAAAGTGAAATTCATGGAACTACTCCATGAGTTTCAAGATGTTTTTGCATGGTCATATGAGGATCTTCGTGTTTTCTACCTTGTTCTCATACAACATGCCATTCCTATAAAGGAATGGGTAAAACTAGTTAGTAAAAAACAAATACTTATTAACCATGCACTCAAATCTACTATTAGGAAAGAGTTGGAAAAACTATTGAAAGTTGATATAATATTTTTTGTTAAGTATTTCGAGTTGGTTTCAAATATGGTACTTGTTTGGAATAATACTAGTCATATCATATTATGCGTGTATTTCTACACATTGAATAAAGAAAGTGTCAAATATCATTTCTCTCTCCCTAATATGGAAATGATTTTACAACAAGTTGCAAGGTCACAAATGATGTCCTTACTTGATGGTTTTTCTGGCTATAATCAGATCAAGGTAAAAAGGACTGACAAATATAAAACCACATTTGCTACATGTTGGGGTAAATTTTCTTATGAATGTATTCCTTTTGTCTTGTCTAATGCAGGTGCCACCTTTCAAAGAGATACATAGATAGTTTTTGATGATTTGATTGGTAAAATTATACAATTTTAGCTCGATGACTTGACTGTCTATTCAAAGAACCAGTTGGATCATTTTCGCCATCTTAGAAAATTTCTCATGCATTTAAGAAAATTTGGCATTTATTTAAATCCTTCCAAGTCTATTTTTGGTGTCACTAAGGGAAATCTCCTCGCTCATGTTGTTTTTGATTCAAGAATAATCATTGACCCCAAAATAATTACCACAATCCTTAACCTTGTTGCCCCCACCTCCAAAAAAGAAGTCCAAGATTTCATGGGAATTATCATTTTTTTCCGTAGTTTTGTTCCTTATTTTGTTTTCATGGTTAAACCAATTCATAATATTTTGAAGAAAGTTCGTTCTTTTTCTTCAAAAGATTATGTCGAAAATACTTTCCTTAGGATTTAGAAAGCAACCAGTTCTGCACCATTTTTGGCGAAACTGGATTTCGAGAAATATTTTATGATATATACCAATGTTGTCAAGGAAGAAATTTTTGCTATCCTCCTACATAATGATGACCAAAATAATGAAAAACTTGTAGCATACATGAACCAGAGTTTATCAGATGATGAAATCAAATACTTTTATATTGGAAAACATGTTTTTTCTCTTGTTAAGGCTATATAAAATTTTGCCACTTCATTTTAGGAAAACATATGCAGGTAATGTTAGAAAAATAGGATCATGGAGCAATAAAATAAAACAAATGAGGAAATAAAATACAGAATATACACAATACAATAGAGACACATATATATGTGGTTCACCCAGTGTGGGCTACATCCACCAAATAAATTGCTATTTCCTTCCTTTATTATTATCCAACAATCGAAGGGATACAATCTACAACAAACCCATTGTAACCACCTCTTCTTTCTCTCACAATATCCTATCTCAAAATACAATATTCGCCATAATGCATAGCTGGAACACATTTCCCTCATAAAAGAGGGTTTCCTTCAAAGGAAAAAAACCCTAACATAATTTCTACCATTAGATCTGTGACCTTATAATGAACGGTCCAGATTTACAATGAAATTACAATATACATTTAAAAGGCAATTTTTCCTTCGGGGGCCCGCATGCCCCTGGACCACGCAGAGGGGGTAACCCCCCTCTGCACTCCCCAGCATGGAAGAGTGTACATACTTCTGGGGTGTAAATACTTCATGGGGTATAAACACGGCTAAAAACAAAATATCTCTGAATCAAGAAGATAATCAGTCTCCACAACCAGCAATCTCCCACATGGAGTGTAATCTCAACAACTCCACCATTGTTGTATATACTGGACTCTGAACCTTATTAGACCTAGAAAATTTCTCATATTCATCTTCATTCTTGAAGAACAACTGAAACTGAGCAAGAACTCAGTTTCTCCCTAGTTACTCCCTTTGTTAACATCTCTGCAAGATTCTGGCTAGTGTGTATCTTTTCCAACTTCAAAAGTCCATCTTCCAAGGAGGATCGTATGAAGTGGTACCTCAAATGTATATGCTTAGTCTTCGAATGTAAGGATGAGTTATTTGCAAGATGAATGGAAATCTCACTATCATAGTATAACCTGTTATTCTCCTGCTTCTTTCCCAATTCCTCCATAAACCTCTGTAACCAAATCATCTCTTTACTGGCCTCTGTAGCAACAACACACTCTGCCTCTGTTGTTGAAAGTGAAACAACCTTTTGCAGTTTTGAAATCCAACTTACTGTTGTTCCATCTATAGTAAAAACATACCCTGTGGTACTCCTCATGTTGTCTTTATCAACGTCCATATCTGAATCAACATATCCATGTAGAAAAGTATCTGAACCTCCAAAACATAATGCATGAGTAGCAATACCTCTCAAATACCTAAGAATCCTCTTTACTGCCTCCCAATTTTCTTTACCTAGATTGTTCATATACCTACTCATAACTCCCACTGCATGTGCAATATCTGGTCTTGTGAAAACCATTGCATACATCAAGTTGCCAACTGTTGATGAATAAGGGACACTGGACATGTATTATATCTCCTTCTGTGTCTTGGGAAACATTTCCTTAGTTAATTTGAAATGGATGGCTAAAGGTGTACTAACTGGTTTTGCATTCTACATTATAAACCTCTCCAACACATTCTCTATGTACTCACCCTAAGACAATGTCAATTTGCGATTTTTCCTGTCTCTTGTTATTCTCATACCAAGGATTTTATTTGTAGAACCCAAATCCTTCATCACAAATGAATTAGATAATTTCTTCTTGAGCACATTTATATCCTGCATATTAGACCCTGCAACAATCATGTCATCTACATACAATAGCAAGATAATATAACTTCTATTTTCTATATTTTTGAAATAAACACAGTGATCATAATGACATCTACTATAACCCTATTTTATCATAAACCTTTCTAACTTCAAATAACACTACCTTGGAGCTTTCTTTAGGCCATAAAATATCTTCTTCAACCTGCATACCAAATTCTCCTTCCCTTTGACCTCATACCCCTATGGTTGTTGCATATAAATCTCTTCCTCCAAATCCCCATGGAGAAAAGTTGCTTTAACATCTAATTTTTCAAGATGAAAATATTCTACTGCTACAAGACTTAAAATAGTCCTAATTGAAGTCATTTTAACAACAGGAGAAAAAATTTCATCAAAATCTATACCTTTCTTTTGTGCAAACCCCTTTACAACAAGTCTATCCTTGTACCGCTTTATTCCTCCATATTCTTCCTTCAACTTGTAAACCCATTTATTCTACAATTCTCTTTTTCTTGCAGGCAATTGAACCAAGTCCCAAGTATGGTTATTTACCAAGGAATCCATTACCTCTTTCATGCCTTGCTCCCACTTCTTTTTGGTGTCTACCTGTATTGCCTCTTCATAACATTCTGGTTCACCAGAATCAGTCAACAATAAATAATACAATGAAGGAGAGTATCATTCAGGCAATATACTTAACCTGTTAGATTTTCTAACAACACTTGCAGGTGTTTGAGGTACTATCTCCTCCTGTTGTTTTACATTTTGATTTTCTGGTTCCTTTGGAATTTCGTTTTTAGTGATCTCATCAAGCTCTATGTATTCTTGTTTTTCTTTTTCCTGTTTCTTTCCTTGCAACTGATCTTTGTACATGACCTTCTCATTGAATATGACATCTCTACTCCTAATGATTTTGTTATTTTCATAATCCCATAAGCGATAACCAAAATCATTAACATCGTATCCAATAAAGGTACACTTATTGGATTTTGCCTCAAGATTTGTTCTATTTTCTTTATCAATATGGACAAATGCTTCACAACCGAAAGTTTTCAAAAAACAATAGTTTACCTTTTTTCCTGTCCATTCCTCGTATGGAATTCTACCATCCAACGAGCTTGAAGGTCCTCTATTTATTAATTAAACATTAGTATCTACACCATATTCCTAGAACTATAAGGGAAAACCAACATGCAATCTCATACTCCTTTCACGCTCCATGATTGTCATGTTAATCCTTTCTGACACACCATTTTCTTTTGGTGTTCTTGGAACTGTCTTCTCTCTACGAATCTCATGGTATGAACAATAATCATAAAAATACTTGATGCAATATTCACCTCCATTATCTAATCTGAGACACTTCAAAAAATTTTCTGTCTCATTCTCAACCAAAGATTTCCATTTCTTAAAAGTATCAAAAACATCATATTTTTGTCGAATGCAATAAACTCAAGTTTTTCTAGTTGCATCATCAATAAAACTAACATAATAACGAGAGCCACCAAGATATGATACTTGAGTTGGTCCCCATACATTTGTATGCATAAGCTATAACCTTTCATTCTTCTTTTCTTTTTCGACTCTTAGAAATCTAACTCTCTTATGTTTTCCATAAACACAATGCTCACAGAAGTCCAAATCATTTTGTTTAAGATCTGAAAAGAAATTTCTTTTGTGAAGTATTTGCATTCCCTTCTCACTCATGTGTCCCATATTATGATTCCATAGTGTTGTATCCACTCCTATAGAATCTAAAGAGATAGAAGAGTCATTATTATCGATACATAAATATAATGTACCTACCTTCTCTCCTTTTTCTATCACCAATGATCCTTTGATGACCTTCCACGTCTTATCTGTAAATATGGATATACAACCTTCACTTGTCAACTTCCTTGTTGAAATTAGATTTTTCCTTAAATATAGAACATGTCTTACCTCTTTCAACAACCATTGGTTTCCATTGCGTTCCTTTATTTCTACCTTTCCCATTCCAACAATTTTGCATGGTGCATCATCACCCAAATGAACCTGTACAAAATCACCTTGAACATAATCTAGAAAATGTTTCCTATGGGTTGTGGCATGAAATGAAGCCCTTGAATCTACTACCCAAGACTCTAAAATATTATCTACATAAAGTATCAAAGAATCTTGTAACACATCACCTGTTACATTTTCTTCCTAATTTCTCTCATGTTGTCCATCTCTTTGTTTCTTTGTAGCTCCACAGTCTTTCTTCATATGTCCTTTCTTACCACAATTCAATCACTCTATCTTTCCAAGTCTGGATTTGGATCTTCCCTTCCTAGAATTCCCATGGATCCCTGGGTCGTTTCCTCTATCCTTTTGTCTTTTGTTGTTCTCCATGTTCAACGCATTACTTGATGTCTCACTTGTTATTTTCTGTCGCATTTCCTCACTAAGGATAACACCAAAAACATCATCAAATTTTAAAGTATTTTAACTAGAGATAAAGTTACTTACAACCATGACCAAGTTGTTCCAGCTTTCTGGCAATCAACACAAGATTAGAAGGGCCCTGACCTCATCATCAAAATCCACTTTTACATAAATTAGTTGATTAGTAACTGTTTTAAATTCATTTAAATGATCTACAACAGACCCAACTTCTGACATATTCATATTAAATAATATTTTCATTAGAAATACCTTATTGGACGTCGAGGGTTTTTCATACAATTTAGCTAATGCGTCCATCAAACCCTTCGTTGTATTTTCATTCAAAATATTGAAAGCCACCGACATTTCCAGGCTCAGCCATATCGTTCTTAGATCCTTTCTGTCAAGAATATCCCATTCTTCATCCTTCATGGTCGCCAACTTCTTTGCTACTCAGCCCAATGGCAGGAATAGATCCTTCTAATATAAATAATCTTCCATCTGCATCTTCCATAACTGGTATTTTTTGTATAAATTTTAATACAAATTATGTATTGCATGGATTCTCCTAATCTAACAATTATATGCCACTATTAAATACAAAATTGCTTCTACAAATTATTCTTGCGAAATTTAAAAACATGATCACCAATTGCAATATCAAGAATAAAGATTAGTCACACATAACACAATTGTTTTACTGGGAAATCATAAAGCTAAAAACCCCACTATCATATATTATGTATATATCATGTATCATGAAACAATCGTCTCACACTATCATAAAAAAATTGACAAATTCATGTGTCAATTTACTGCTTCCAGACAACCCGCCTCCTCTGCATAATCCCTGCTAATGGAAATCCCTACAATGAATGAATTCCTCTTGCCTAGGATACACATTCCTCATTAGAACATCCAATGTGTGTGTGGTTGCATGAATTCACCCACTAAAGTCATAACTGATATTCAAACTGTCCCTTTCACATGTTATCTCAATTGGGTCTCCACTGGATTTGAGATGCATGTAGTTAACAGTGGTAAATATTCAGTTGCATGTGAGACCACTAATTGTGAATTAATTAATAGTTAATTCATTGATCTCTCACTAGTGTAAGTTTAGTTAAAACTAGTACAACTGATATTAACTCACTTAACTGAGTTAAATTACTTTACAACTCACATAACTATACATATAACTTTGTTACAATTTTGAATCACTCAATTACAATTAATTTGACTTTCATGTCCCACCAGTCAACCATTGAACTCAAATTTCCTACGGCTAATTGATTTTCCACTTCAGTTAACTATTTCAAGTGATTATGAGATAATAGATTAATATTTATTCTCCAATTTATTTAAGGGAAAAATAAATTAGACACACATTTCTTGTTGACTTTTCAACACTCCCTCTAAACAAGAAAGGGATTATCCTTCACCCTGATCTTGTCTCTATGGTATTCGAATTTTCTCCTAGTGAGCGCCTTCGTCAGAATGTCTGCATCCTAATATTCTGTAGGAATGTACTGAAGCAACATGATCTTCTATTGTGTACAATATTTGATATGATGATACCATATATCTATATGCTTATATCTATCATGAAACACATGATTAATTGAGAGTTTAATGTAACTCTGATTATCACAATGAATCATTGTCAGATCTAAATGAGAACCGAAAAAACCAACCAATATCTTTCTCATCTAGATATCCTCACATGCATCATGACTCGCTGCCATGTATTCCACTTCTGCTGAACTGAGTGACATGGATCTCTGTTTCCTATTGTACCAAGAAACAACCGTAGATCCGATACTAAAGTTCCCCCCTGATGTTCTCTTTTTGTTCGTTGGGCTGTTTGCCCAATATGCATCTGTGAAGCCATGAAACTTCACCTCATCCATCTGTTTGTACCATAATCCATACTCAGATGTACCCCTAAGGTATCTCAGGACATGCTTACCCGCCTTCCAAAATAGCTTGGTAGGCTTAACCATCGCTTGGCTCATCTGGTTAACTACATAGCAAATGTCCAGTCTAGTGTTCACTAGATATATTAGAAAACCCACTAAATGTTGATAGAAAGTAGCATCCTCTTTCCTCTAGTTTCCTAGAAGAGGAGTATCCATGGGTTTGAAACCCTCCATGTGAAACTTACGCAGTATCTCCCTTGAATACTTTCCTTGAGACACAAAAAGTTCACCATTGCATTGTCATATTTCCAATCCAAGAAAATAATGAAGGAGGCCCATATCCTTCATCTCAAACTCCTTTTCAAGGTTCTCCTTGAATGATTGTATCAACTGCTCATCACCAGTCAGTATTAAATAATCAACATAAAGAACAATGATTAAAATCTTACCCTCCACCACAATTTGGTATAGGTTTGCATCCTCTTCACTTTTGGTGAAGCCCAGTCCGGTGAAATAGTTGTCTATCCGAGTGTACCAAGAATGGGGTTCTTGCTTCAGCCCATACAATGCTCTTTTGAGTTGGCACACATGTGACTCACTGCCGAAGATCTCAAATCCTTCAGGCTTCTCTATGTACACCTCTTCATCAATGATCCCATTGAGAAACGTAGGTTTTACATCCATCTGATGAATGCGCCAGCCCATCTGCACTGAGAGTGAAAAGATGGATCTTATGGAAGAGTACCTTGCGATAGGTGCAAAGGTCTCATCAGAATCAATCCACTTGATTTGTGAGAAGACCTAGGCCAAAAATATGGCCTTGTATTTCTCCACACTCCCATCAGTATATTTCTTTACCTTGTAGATCCATCTCGAACCTACCACTGATTTGTTGACCAGTCTGGGTACAATTTCCCATGCATTGTTTTTGACAATGGAGTCATACGCCTCCACCATTGCATCAAATCAAGTGGGATCCTATGATGCTTCCTGAAAGGAATATGGTTCAGTCACAATACATTTTCTCATGAGAGCCATATATCAATTAAATCGATCAAGAGACTGTCTTTGTCTGTGCTATGAAGTATGGGCTCCTACATTCTGTGCATCATCTAGTCTCAATCTATTAGCTTTCGTGGTGCACTTTCTTCCATTTCTGATGGATGGATCTGCATGAATGGCTTCCTACACTCCATGAACCTTCTCATGTGGTTGATCCACATATTGAGACTCATATTTTGGAACCAACAGTTTCTCCTCTGCATGCAAGTCTAGCTCCCTCTCAAGCGACGACCGCATGGCTTTCCCTTCATCAAATTTTATATCCCATCGCATAATAGTCATATTTTTTATTTTTTTTTGAAAGTGAGTGTGAATTCATGTATTACTGAAAGAGGTTATGATACAAAAAAGGGGAGATCCATTGATCTGCCAAAAAGGAAACTAGATCAGGGATTCCTGATATGCGTTGTCTAAGATAGCAGGGGGTGGGCCTGGGCCGCCACCTTGGGGAATCGACCTAGTCCTCTGAAATCCAGTTTGAAAAACTAAACAAAATCATATACATAAAATACATAATCATAAAAAGGGGTTTCACCTACACTTCATGACTAGGGGATGAACGGATGCTAGTCTAGGATGATGGGGTGTCTTTCGTCTCCATCCTTTCTTGCCTCATTCTCCTTCCTCTCGACCACTGTGTGCATCTTCCTAACACAAGATAGTGTCCCACTCTAGTCTTCTGGTGTGATTTCCATGTGGTGGACATAGCGTAGGTAAAGGTGGAATTGGCCTGCCATTCATTCCATTTTCTCCTTCTGGCTCCTCTGGTCTGCAACTAGTCGTTTTGCATGAGCCTCCAAGTTGCTGAGGTGATTTAGGATTTCTATGGGAACCTTTTTTTGGTCCCTGATAGCATGGATTTCCCTTCATCAAATTTTATATCCCATTGCATAACAATCATCTATTTTTCTTTTTTGTAAGTGAGTGTGAATTCCTATATTATTGAAAGAGGTTATGATACAAAAAAGGGGAGATCCCTTGATCTTCCAAAAAGGAAACTAGATCAAGGATTCCTGAGATGCGTTGTCTAAGATAGCAGGGGGTGGGCCTGGGCTGCCACCTTGGGAAACTGACCTAGTCCTCTGAAATATAGTTTGAAAAACTAAACAAAATCATATACATAAAATACATAATCATAAAAAGGGGCTGTGCCTACACTTCATGACTAGGGGATGAACCGACGCTAGTCCAGGATGATGGGGTGTCTTTCATCTTCGTCCTTTCTTACCTCATTCTCCTTCCTCTTGACCACTGTGCGCATATTCCTAACACAATATAGTGTCCCACTCCAGTCTTCTGGCATGATTTCCATGTGGTGGACATAGCATAGGTAAAGGTGGAATTGGCTTGCCATTCATTCCATTTTCTCCTTCTGGCTCCTGTAGTCCTCAACTAGTTGTTTTGCACAAGCCTCCAGGTTGCTAAGGTGATTCAGGATTTCTGTGAGAACCTTTTTTTGGCCCCTGATAGCCTCCTTGTTGTTCTCTTTCTGGTCAATGCTCATCTTTCCTATCAACATATTTGTTCGTCAGGCTTCCTCTACCATTTTTTGGTAGAGGGTTGTCCTGGGTTGTGTAGCCCCTGGGTCTCTTATCCCATCTTCTTTCTATATTAGGTCCTTCCATGATTTTCTCTTGCATGTGGTGTTTATTTCTCTCTCCCACCTGGTGATGATTTCCTTTCCCTTTGGATCGACCTATGTAAGAAATGTACCCTTGGCTTCTTTGGCCGCTTGCACCATCTTTGTAATCCTCCGGGAGCTTTATGAAGGTTCTTTCCCCTGGGGGATGTAACATCCCCATCCATAGATACCAGGCCATGCTACACCATAGAACACTTATTTTCTCTCTATGGAACATACTGTAACAAACCCAACATCATATTGGGATATGCCACATAAATTTTTTGAACTGCATGCATTTAAATTATATACACATAGAGCTCTTGCGGAAACACACACACACACACACACACACACACACACATATATATAATGTAATAGAAAAATACTTTATGTAAATGCATGAATTCATACTGAAATAACAATAAACACATACATGAAACATATATAGGAAATAACCATAAAGATAGAGATAGTTATAATCATGCATAGGAGAAACCCATAAAAATATGCACGTAAATAACAATGCAACATGTAAATTTATCACACAATTCACACTTATCTTTGTAATAATATCACCAACTACATGCAGACCATCCACGAACCTCCCAACCTTATACCACATTGTTTATCACTCTCAATAGTGAGTCACCCCTGATCTGGGACTAAACTCCACCCAGGTAAAGGGATTCCTAACCAGGCTAAAGGCTCATAGACAACAAGAAAGACTTTGTATTAGGTGCTCACTCAATTGACAGCCTACAGTCCCTCATTCCCCACATGACTGTCCCACCCTAGAAATTGTTCCCCTTCTCTACTCAACAGTCCCTCATCTTCCCCACTTCCCTTCCAGGGCTTCAGTAACAAGCCGAATAGGAAGTCTCAGAGCCCTACAACTGTAGTTTAGCACCTTCAGGAAATCAATTCCCCAAAAATTCTCTCATCCAGAGAGAAATTTCTCATGGGCCTAACAACCTACCCCTTCAGTATCCCATGGGCCTAAAAACCCACTTCTTCAATCCATCTCCCAAGATAATAGCTACACAAACAGATATGGCTCCTGATACGGTTCCGATACAGTGAAATGAATGTATGAAAGATAATTGATTGTGTGAGTGCCAATGGCCATGGAGTCATGGTTCAATGATAGTTGAATGATGGGAGAGTGTGGAAATGAACTAATTCCCCAAAATATGTATGCATGTCCCCAACTTGACACTTGTCATGTTGGGATATACTTTGACCCACTTGGCCCCAACTTTATAACTTAGGATAAAATAATTATCCTTACTTTATACTTTAAGAAATATTAATATAATATTCCTTTTTGGCTTAAGCTCCCTAGCTTAGCCCTTTTCCTTGACTTTTAGGCCCCTCCCTTTCCTGACTAGTGGAGTTTAGTCCCCTATCTCTTTTATCATGGTCGGTCTGTGTGAAACGATGTATTTTATATTAATTATGAGATATATACAAAATTAGGCTCTCTGGCCTAATAAAAACATAAGCATCCTAGCTTATAATAACTAGCTCACCAGCCTATAAAATGCATCATATACACAAAGGATTGTTGGCCTCACAATCACACACACTCAAGTTGCTGCGCACAGTATCCAGGAATGTGCACACCTCCTCATTTTACTGCACAGTACATGCGCACACTATGCCATGAAATGTGCATACAAAATGATATCAAAAAAACTCACGAGCTTAAGTGAATTTTCATTTACATTTACAATTGGGTTTTTCCTTAGAGATATTACAGGGCTTCTCTTACTATGGGTTTTCTTCATTTGTACCATCTCGGCTTGTTTGTGGTGTTTTTTTCCTTGGGTTCTTCTCCAATTCCTATTCGCCCCTTCCTTTTTTTTAAGATGGCCTCTATAATTTATTCTCTTCGGTTTGTGGATATTCCTGGTGTTTCTTCTCTTATTGGATTTCCCTAGTTGCGGGATCATCCTAGAAATTATGGGCCACCCATAAAGGTGTACCTTATGGTTGTTATTCAAAGTCTCGATATGTGTTCTCTTGGGAGACCTTCCATAATCCTTTCGCCAATCCTTTTCTCTACACATTGTGCGTATTTCATTACCACTCCCTGTATCTATACTTGGGTGAGGTGTACCCATAATTGACCATGGGAACTTCTATTTTCCTTCATCCTTTGCCGCCTACTGATTATCTTCTCATTTTTCCCACAAACAATCTCTATACTTCTTCTTATTGACAAGACTATGGTGTCGTACCTGCTTTTGTTGTGTGACATGGGCCTGCATTGTAACTCATGTTTGAGTGATGTCCTATCGGATTCTGCATGATTCCTACATGCCCTTCTGTTATCCCTGTGCCTCCATTCTCAATGTGGCCATCCGTACTTTGGCTTTCGTCACGGTATTTTGCCACTAGTTGGATGCAATCAGTTATGAACTGACCATTCGGGATATTACTCCAGATAGTGTCAAGTTCAGGTCCTTCCCTGTTGACCCCCTCGTTAGTGATTTTGTCTGCCATTCCATTTGCTGACCTACGTACCCAATGAAACTCCACTATGATCCCCATCTTCAAGTGTTACTGAATTTTTTATATGGAATGTGCCAAGTTCCAGTGCTTCTAAATTTTGCCCATTCTAGTGCCATTTTGGATTCTCTCTACTGTGTTGATGACCAACATGAAATCTCCTTCTACTATGGCATTTGTCATCCTTTCATAGCTTAGAATCTTGAGGCCTATCTCTAGGGATCCAAATTTTGTAGTGTTGTTAGTTGAGTTTCCCAGACTCCTAGCATATAGCGGGATTATGTTTCCCTCACTATCCTTGATTACTCCTCCCAGTCATATCCATCCTAGGTTACCTTTTGAAGCCCCGTCAAAATTCAACTTGAGGGATCCTACTGGTGGTGGTTGCCAATTGCACTCACCTACTTGGAGTTGCGGTAGCCAGATTTCTTGATTGGGGTTTCATACCTCTTTCAGGTGGAAGGCTTCTAGGATTTGGGAGTCTTAGTTTGTGAGTTGCGCTCTTCTTGTCTAGCAGTTGCGTCTTTGCACCGTTTCTCTTGTCATGGAGATTATTGTTTCCTTAATATTCCCTTCTGACCAACTTTTGTTCTTGAAGATGCGCTGATTCCTTTCCTTCTAGATTTCCCATATGATCATTCTCAGAATGAGGGTCCAACAAAGATTCATCTCTTCATTTGTGTTGTAGTTTTATTTCCAGATATTGATAGTTGCGACAATGTTACCTCGGATCCTATTGGACTGGTGAAAGATACCTTCCACCCAATCATAGATATCGACTATGTAGACACATTCATTGAGGAGGTGGTTCATTGTTTCTTCCTTGGCTTGACAAAGGTGACATCTAGATGGGCCTATAAATCCCCTTTTCCTTAGGTTTTCCCAATTTATAATTCAGTTGTGGATTATTAACCATTGGAAGATTTTTATTTTTGGCTAGTGGGGGTTGTTCCAAAGATTGTCCCATTGTTGCGTTAGGTATTCTTGGTCATGGTCCATGATATAATGTTGGACTTATTTTAGGTTCAATTACTAGTCTTCCTTTTTTCCCCATCTCGGTTGGTCATTTCCTTCCATGACTGCAATTTTCCATTTCCCCAATTCCTCCTCCACCTCTTTTACTGTTGTTGTGGTTTGGTCTCTATTTTGTGGAGTGAGAGTGTTCTAGATTCTCTATTTGTTGTGATCTATTTCTTGTTTCCAGTAATGGTAGAGTTTGGTTTTACCTTGTGTGAGAATCTCTTTTTTGAGTTCCTCCCTGTTTGGTTTCTCCATTCTAGGTTCTTGTTGCCAGGCCTCCTCCCAGAATTTGGTTGTTCTTCCATTCTTGACTTCCCAGAAGCTATGTGTCTGGATCCAAGCTTTGTTACGCCAAGCTAGGTTCCAAATGGTTCAACCTTCCCTGGTGCCTCTAAAGTGAATTATTTCATGGTATCTTATGTCTGGGGCACACTTTTCCTTCCATAGGTTTACCCATGGTGTAGTTTTTTCTTTGACCCAATGCCACCATAGTTTCTCCCCATAGGCATCATTGGTCACTTGCGAGTCTTGTAGCCCTAGGCCTCCTTTACTTTGAGGTTTGCAGACCTTCACCCAAGCCACCAGGGCCCATTTTTTCTTTGTTTCCACTCCTCTCCATAGGAATTCCCTTTGGATGGTTCTTATTTTTTGTAGTATCCCTTTTGGGGTGGGGAAAATGGACATCATAAAGTCTAGAATTGCCTGCAAAATAGACTTGGTAAAAATAAGTATTCCCACTAGGTTGAGGGATCTGTACGTCCAATTTTTTACCATCTCCTGTAACTTGTTGATTATTCCTTCCCAAGTTGACATTTTGTAATCTTTTTCTATCAGGGGAATGCCCAAGTACTTAGTTGGGAGCGCTTTGCATTCAAAGCCCAAAATATTGGCCAGATTCCTTTGGATTGTGGGGTTGGTGTTGAAGAAGAAGATCATGGATTTGGAATGGTTGATCTCTTCCCACAAGGCTTCCCCAAACTCTTCTAGGATTCGTTTGTAGGATTTTTCTTCCTTGACCGTGGGTATTCCATGAAGTAAAGTGTCATCCACGAATTGTTGGTGAGTGGAAGTAGGGAAATTTTTGTAAGGTTTGATGCCTTTTATTTCACCTATCATTGTTGCGATTTGTTTTCTTTGACTGAGACATTCCATCATCAGAATGAACAGGAAGGGGGACAATAGGTCTCCTTGTCTGATGCCTCTCGTGGGCCAGAAAGATTTGGCTGGGGCTCCATTGATTAGTAACGAGTATCTTGTTGTGGACACTATGATGACTATCTAGTTGATCTAGTGTTGGGTGAAACCAAAGGATTCCAAAGTCTTGATCGTATAGTTCTAGATAATTTTTTCATAAGCTTATGCTAGGTCCAGTTGTATTATCATTCCCCATCTCTTCTAAAGATTTAGGGTGTGGATAATCTTGTGGGTATGGATGATATTATCCATTATTTATCTTCCTTCCATGAAGCCTACCTATTCTTGTGAGACCAGTGATGGTAGGAGGGGTTTCAATCTATTTTTAATAACTTTGGAGATTATCTTATACACCACATTGCAAAGCGCTATAGGTTTGTATAGTTTTGGCTTCATTTTCTTTGGGGAGGAGGGTAATTAGAGTAGCATTTAGTGCTTTTAGGATAGAGGTTGATATTCGAGAGTCTTCCACTACCCTATAAACGTCGTGTTTGACAATGTCCCAACAAGATTTAAATAAATCCACTGTGAATCCATCTGGACCTGGGGCTTTCCCATTGGGCATTTCCTCCTCAACAATGGGTTTGTTTAGGTTTTTATTGTGTTCCTCTCTAACCAGGAGGGGAATATGCTGGGTTATCCTTTGGATGGCCTCTATTATTTCTTGGTTTGATTCCTGGGCTATCCTGTGGAAGTGATTAACCAAAGTAGTTTCGATCTCCTTATGTGACTCTCTCTCCACTCCATCTTGGTCCTTAATATTCAGGATTTTGTTGTGGGATCTTCTAGCCATGGTTGTTCTATGGAAAAACTTGGTGTTCTTATCTCCTTCCCTTAGCCATCTGATACAGGACTTTTGTCTCCAGATTATTTCTTCCTGCTGGCATCTCACTTTCCATTCCTGGGTCATTTGGATCTCTTCCTTTTTTTGATCCTTCGTATAACCCTCCGTTATGTAGGTTTCCTAGAGTTTTCTCATTTTGTCTTGTAAGATTTTTTTTCTCTTGGTTTATATTTCCAAAAGTGTCCTTATTCCACTCCTTGAGCTTATATTTGATGTACTTTAGATTTTTGTAGAGTTTTAACATCATTGTCCCTTGCTCTAGTTGCTCCTCCTGCCACCACTATTTGATTCTTTCCTTGAAAGTCGGGTGTGTGATCCAAAAATTTTCAAATATGAAGGGTCTATTCTTTGGTGTGGTTTGGAATCTTGCTTCTAGTTGGACTGGCTAGTGACAAGATCCTCCCCAAGGAAGGATGCTACATTCTAAGGTTGGCCCTTGCATGATGATTGACTCCAATACTAGGAATCTGTCGAGTCTTGTTGCCACCTGATACTGGTTCATCCTTTTATTGTTCTAGGTCAACTGGCCATTATTAGTTTTGAGGTCCACCATCTCTGTCATGTCTATGAACTTTGGGAATTCTTATGCATCCCTATCCAATCTTCTTGTACCTCCTTTTTTCTCTACAAGTGATGTGATGATGTTGAAGTCCCATGCCAGGATCCATTGGAGGTTGTTGTATTGGGTTTTAATGTCTTCTAGGTATCATATCATTATTCTCTTTTCCTCTGACACCCGGGGTCCATACACATTAGTGCATAGAATCTCCTCTATGTTCCCAATGATTTGCATGTAAACCATAAGTGTGTTTCTGGTCGCTTCGACAACTATCTCTACAATTGTGGGTTCCACAGGGTGAGAATACCTCCTGCCATTTGGTGGCCTCCGATATCCACCATATTGTACTTGTGCCATTGTTGTTTACTAATTGTATCCATTCTGTCTATAGTGCATTTTGTCACTTGAATGAAACAAAGATCTAGTTGTTCTATCTTTAGTCTATTTTTAAGGATTATTTGCTTTCTTTCACTGTTTAGGCCTCTTATATTCCAAGTTATAAATTTCATTTAAACATGTGGGGGGGAGTTGGGGAAGAGTTTCTTGATCTTACTTGAGTTTATCAGTAGTGCTCCAATCTCCTATAGGGCTACGTTGTCTGATTTCCTGCCTTTTTTCATCCTCGTCAGCATGGGTGAAAGATGTGGTTGTCCCTCACCGACTTTGAATCCTAGGTGTCCTATCTCCCCATGTGTGTTCTTTATTCCTCTAGATTTGGATTCTTCCCTTAGGAGAAATAGGTACTGAATGTGTTCTAGTTGCTCTGTTGGTACATTATCTACTCCCTATATTTTCCATTGCTCTAGTATGTTTGGGAGATCTATCCCTTATCTTTCCACCAAGTCTCTCAGATCCAGATCTTTTGTACCTACTTTTCTTGGGGTCATTTACGCATCTCCCTCTGCCTCTTGCATGGGGGTATTTTCATCTCTAGTTTCTCCCTCCATTTATGTTGCGCTACTCCCATGTACCTTCTTATTATTTGGTTGATCGTTGGGCTCATTTGTTGTTTGTTCTCTAGCTTCTTGAGCTTTTTCTGATTCCTTTTTGCCTTCTTCCCCTTTATTGGTTTTGTCTCATCCTTCTATTCTATTCCAGGTCTCCTGGTTATTTCCTGTTGGGGTTTTACTCTACTTTTTGTTTGCTCTGCTTCTAGGGTTCAGTTTTATGAATCCATCCTCATCCTGTTGTGGTTTGGGGATTTCTTCTTCCTATTTTTTTATTAAGAGGGCATTGTCTAATCAAGTGTCCATATTAATGAAATCTTTTTCATCTGTAGGGGATCTATTCGTAATATATGTTTTGGATCCATTCCTCATCCCTGAATTCCAAACTTATGGCTTATGGGAGTGCTCCAAACACATCCATATCCATGCAGATTCTTATGTAAGATGTGTATCTCCCTTTTAGGGTGGCTTCTAAGGTCTTCACGTATTTGACCAGTTTGTTTCCTATTTCTTCAAATGTAGAGAGAAACCAATAGTCTAATGGTAAGGAATAAAATGTCACCTAGACCAACACATTTTTGAAGGTCTCTTTTTATGGGGAAAAATTTCCTTGCATGGCCACATGTAAAGTCCTACCGAGGCATTGAAATAAGCCCCCCCCCCCCTCAAAGGATTTATCCCTATCTTCCAGGTTCATGAATACTGTTGTGAAAAACTCTTTCGAGCCCAGGTGGAGATCCACTTCTCCGTTTGGTTTCCAGTGATATTTTATCCAGTTGCACAACATTCTTTTTGTGGGCCACAAACCCATAAAATTATAGATTAGTGCATGCGTCTTCATTTGGTCCCTGTAGAGTTGCGTTTCCGAATCCTCCAGTATCACCTTGGGTATCATTATTGTTTTGGGTTTACATGGGTTGAACTTTCTGTCCCGTTTGTCTTTGTTGTGTCTTGCACCTCACCCTGAGTTTCTTTGGCTTCTTCCCCCATGTACTCACTTTTTCCCTGGTTCCTTTCCTGACATTTTTATGGGTCTGATCCTAAGGTGTCTGCCATTGGTGCCTTGAAACCTACGCCTCTCGTCCCTTTCCTCTTGTCCACCACTATCTGTTTGTATGAGGGGGTTCCCTTACCCCCCACATTTTGTGCTCATGTTTTCCTCTACTATGGTTGTGACTGGCAAACCCTAGTAGTCCATTTTTTTTTTTTGCTTCGTATACGCATAAAAATCATCTTACTGTTAGGAAAATACACACGATAATTATGGGGTGTTTCTGTGTACCCCACAAATATCCCAAGTTCAGCAGTTGGCTCCAGCTTCTTCCTGGCATTCTTGGTCACATGCACATAAACAGATGAGCCACAAATATTAAAATGAGAAACATCAGGTTTATTACCAGTGGAATATTCTTCAGGTGTACTCATGCCATGTACTCTATGAGGAAAATGGTTTTGCACATAAACAACAATGTTGCATGATTCCTCCCACAAATGCATTGGTAGGCCCTGATCATGCAACATTTCTCATGATGCACCCATGATCGTTATTTTATTCCTCTCTGTGACCCCATTTTGTTGTGGGTTATGAGGCGCTATGAGTTCTCTTCAAATTCCTTCTTTGTTGTAGAATTATTTGAATTCGTTAGAGATTTATTCTCCACCATTATCGCTCCTCAAAGCCTTCACTTTCTTCCCTGACTCTTTCTCCATCAATACTTTAAACTCACAGAACTTTGAGAATGTTTGATCCCTTTTCTGCATGAAGAAGATTCAACATTTACAAGAAAATTCATCAACAAAAATAACATAATACTTATGTTTTGTTGTTGAAGCAAATGAGAATGGTCCACACACATTTCTGTGAACTCTCTCCAGGATTGTCAAAGCACGGTTCTCCTTTTCAAGAAAGGTAGACTTTACATAATTCCCCATGGTGCAACCCTTGCATTGATCTAATTGAGAAAGTGTTCCCATTGGAAGTCTAGTAGATATTTGCTGCATGATTTTCAAGGCTCCATGATGAATATGGACCAATCACCTGTGCCATAATTTTCCCTCATCCCAGCTCACAAATTTTTATTCCTTTCCCATCTAGGGATGATTTTAAGGATGGAAATTTATTTTTAAATGTAGAAATCTTCGCGAATCTTACTAATCCTTCATATGCCAACTATAAATGATTGGCGATATTTTTGTAAAAATATTCAAATTTCTAAGGATTTTATATAGTTTTTATAAAATTTTGGCGATTTTTAAGGTAAAATAATTTTATCCTATAGAATTT
>ML777632.1:639619-652371 GCA_009831015.1 Picea engelmannii
ATAAAATTTTGGCGATTTTTAAGGTAAAATAATTTTATCCTATAGAATTTGGGCAAATCATTTTTAAAATAGTGAATCTCGTTTTTGGAAAAACCATGGAAAATTAGCCCATGAGCGAAATTTAGCCCCTAAAATCATCCCTGTTCCCATCATGGCAGTGCAGCCATATACCTCCATCTTGTAGAGATTGTTAACTTGAATCCCTATCTTCTTGACTTGACTTGTTGTTTTATGTCACAGGAAATCTTTTCCATCGCTAAAAAAAACGTCATAGCCTCTGTCCTCCAACATTGCAACTGAGACCAAATTTTTATTCAAACCTGGAATATCCATAACATCTTTCAATTGAAATGGTTTACCTGACTACCTCTGAAAGGTAATGGTACCAATGTCAGTCGCATTGTATCGTCCATCATTTCCCATATCTATATGCATTTTGATATCTCTCTCCTCCAAGTCACTGAAAAACTCCTTATCTCCTGTCATGTGGAAGGAAGCACCACTATCAAAATACCACACCGATCCCAATGCACTTGATTCCATGCATGTGATCAAGGAGAAGTCAAGTTCAAATTTCTAGGAAAGGGCCTCAACAACTTCAACTCCAACATCCTTCTTATTCTTTCTCTTTCATGGACAGTTAGTAGTGAGATGCCCATGTTCATGACAGTAAAATCACTTCACTTTGGACAAGTCCAACTTCTTGACTTTAGACAAGTATTTTGAATATAATTTATTCCCATTCCCTTTCCTTTCCTTCATAGCCAAAGAACAATCCTCTTCATCATCATTCTTTGATGAAAATCCATCTTTGGTGTTCCGCCTGAACTCCTCCTGCACTAAATCTGACCATAGTCATTCCTAATATGGCAATTTTTCCCTTCCATTGATAGAGTCTTGATAACTATGCCAATTTTTGGGAAGTCCTGGGAGAGCCAAGCTCACCAAATCATCATTAACGACTATTATTCCCACACTCCCCATCTCATCTCGACATTGGAAAAATGTTGTGAGATATTTTGAAATGGAGTCTCCTCCATCTTGATCTTCCTGAGTTTATCTTTGAGTGCCAATTTCCTATGGTCATTACTATTTTGGAATAGATCCATCAAAGTATTCCAGATTTCATATGGTGTGGCTTTCCCATGGAGGTTTGAGAAAATGTGGTATCATACTTCCTCCAACAAGATCCTCCTCACCTTTTCCACTTTCTTTTTCCATGCATCAAGATTTGCAACGTCTCCAACATCTGGCTTAGGAACATCTTTGTTAATGAATTCCTTCAAGCCATTGTCTTCGAGTACTGCCTCCATCCTATCCTTCCAAGCAATGTAGTTCAATATTCCCTTGAGTGCATACTCTAGCCACAAGCCATTGAAATCCATTTTGACATTTACTCAACTATAGAACCAAGAAAATCTTTCTACAAATTCGAATTCTATCTAGTAAACTCAGCTCCTACTTCAAAATTGCAATCTTCTGAGCTCTGATACCATGTGCAAATTTTAATGCAAATTGTGTATTTCCTATATTCTCATGATCTAACAATTATATGCCATTGTTAAATACATAATCACTTCTACAAATTATTCTTGTGGGATTTAAAAACACGATTTCCAATTGTAATATCAGGAAGAAAGATCAATCACACATAACACAGATTTTTTACCAAGAAAGCATAAAGCTAAAAACCCCACTATCATATATTATGTATATATCATGGATCATGAAACAATCTCATACAAAACTCTAATCAAAGAGCTCTCAGTACAATATACAATCGTCTCACACTATCATACAAAAATTGACAAATTCATGTAAAATTTACTACTTCCAGACAACCTGCCTCCTCTGCGCAATCCCAGCTAATGGAAATCCCTACAATGAATGAATTCATCTTGCCTAGGCTATGCATTCCTCATTGGAACATCCAATTTGTGTGTGGTTTCATGAATGCACCCACTAAAGTCACAATTGATAGTCAAACTATTTGTTTCACCTGTTATCTCAATTGGGTCTCCACTGGATCTTACATGCATGTAGTTAACAATGGTAAATCTTAAGTTGCATGTGAGACCACTGATTGTGAATTAATTAATAATTAATTCACTGATCTCTCACTAGTGTAAGTTTAGTTACAACTAGTACAACTGAGATTAACTCACTTAACTGAGTTAAACTACTTTACAACTCACATAACTACACATATAACTCTGTTACAACTTTGAATCACTCAATTACAACTAATTCGACTTGCATGTCCCACCAGTCAACCTTTGAACTTGAATTTCCTATATCTAACTGATTTTCCACTTCATTTAACTATTTCAAGTGATTATGAGATAATAGATTAATATTTATTGTCCAATTTATTTAAGGGAAAAATACATTAGACACATATTTCTTGTTGACTTTTCAACAGTTTTGGCCGTTAAATTTATCAACCCTAAACTTTCCATCTTCCGCCATTGCTCCCACTCAAACTAGGAACCCTCCTTTCTTGCGAGTTACCTTTCACTCTAATACTAGTTGTTAGAAAAACAGGACCACGGAGCAATAAAATAAAACAAATGCATAAATAAAACATAGAAGATACACAATACAATAGAGACACAAATATACGTAGTTCACCCAGTGTGGGCTACATCCACCAAAGAGATTTCCAGGTCCTTCATTTATTATTATCCAACAATCTAATGAATACAACCTACATCTAACCCAATGTAACTTCCTCTTCTTTCTCTCAGAGTCTCCTATCTTAGAATACAATATTTTCCATAATGCATAGCCGCAATACATTTCTCTCCTAACAGAGGGTTGCCTTCTAGGGAAAAAAACCCTAACATAATTTCTATCATTAGATCTATGACCTTATAATGAATGGTCCATATTTACAATGAAATTACAATATACATTTACAAGGAAATTTTTCCTTCAGGGGCTTCGCCCCCGAACCCCGCAGAGGAGGTCACCCCCCTCTGCACTCCCCTGAGTGGAAGAGTGTACATACTTCTAGGGTGTAAATACTTTATGGGGTATAAATACGGATGAAAAAAAAATACCTTTGAATCAGGAAGATAATCAGGATCCACAACCAACAGGTAAGTGTCATGTTTCCTATGGTCGAGTTTCTTCTCTCACAAACTTATCTTTCAAGAAAAATTGCACATTGGCTTGCCAAAATTCAGGAGAATTATTTAACCATCATGACTTAAAAAATGATCAAGGGATGAGACTGGACCCTTCACTTAGCTCAACACCTTGAACCAAGTGAAGAACTTGATGATCAGGATAATCCTCTTTCAGCTCTATTCTATATCGAAAATCAAAATCTTTCTATAGTTGAACATCCTTGGTACAAAAATATGGTTTATTACTTGTAGCATAAAAAATGCCTAGATAAATTGGATCCTCACCAAAGAAGAAGACTTGGCCTTGAATCTTCCAGGTATATCATTTTGGCAAACATCTTGTTTAGAATGTTTGTTGATGGTTTATTACTTCAATGTGTGAATGATGAAGAAGCACAAAAATTGTTACATGGAGTTCATGGATCATCTGTTTATATCATTCACATTGGTGGAAATTTTTCTCCTAAATATATTGCTTTTAAAATCATAAGAAATGGTTACTATTAGCCTTCAGTATTTCAATATTCCTATAAATTTGCAAGATCTTGTGATAAATTCCAAAAAATTGTTGGGAAAGAGTTTCTTTCTGCCATGCCTCTACAACATATCCTCCCAGAATTCCCTTTTTCTAAATGGGGTTTAGAATTCATTGGTCCTATCAATCCTCTATCTTCCATAGGGACTATTTTTATTTTTATAGTGGCAAAATAATTTACTAAGTGGACCAAAGTTGTCCTTCTTTAAGAATGCACAGGATGAGCAGGTAATTTCTTTCTTGGAAACTAATATATTTTCCATATTTGGCATTCAACTAGGGATCATTACGGATAATGGCCTAGCCTTCATTTATGCAAGGTTAACTCAATTTTTTGGTTAAATTAGGGTTCACACATTTCCCTTCATCATCCTATTATCCCAAAGGAAATGGGAAAGTTAAGTCCACTAACAAGAACCTAGTTAGGATCATCAAGAGAACCATAGAGGATAAACCTCGCCAGTGGCACACACTTCTCACTACACTCTCTGGGAAGATCACACTTTAACCAAGGATAACACAGGTTGTACTCCCTTTCAACTCACATATGTTCAGGAGGATATTATTTCTACGGAGTTGGAGCTTTCCTCACGACTGATGTTACAGGTGGAAGAATTAAATTCTTCTGATGTTCCCCAAAGGATAAATGCATTGTTAGCCTTGGAATAAAAAAAGAAATTTTCCTTAGAGAACATAAAGAGAAGGAAACAAACTGTAAAAGGTATTTTAACAGGAGAGAAAAAGATGTTGAATTCAAAGTCGATGAAAAATTCCTACTATGGGACTCATCTCATGCTCAGAGAGGAAGACATTCAAAGTTCCAGAAACTATGGCTAGGTCCTTTTAAAATCACTTTTGTCCTAGGTGAAAACTCATATATTCTAAAGGATTTTGAAGAGTGATTGTTCTCTTACAATACTAATGGTTCCCACTTGAAACATTATGTGGAACTAGTCTGATAATTAACGCTTATTTGAAATGACTTATGTATATAGTCTTTTATTTTACAATTTATTTTATTTTTTTTACTTTGGTTTGTTGAGTATTTGATTTCTATTTTGTTTTTTTTAATTTATCATAAATAAATTTTGGATAAACTTTTCCATAACAATGCCATTTTTTAAGTATTGTTGATCGATAAGAAATAAGGTACACAGTTGTCAGGATGTCCTCCTTTCATACATCGCTGAAGTTTCTTTTTTCTTTCATCACTATTGTAGGATAGTTGATTTTGTCTTCTTCCCTATTTGTTCTATCCCTTTCTTCCCTCCATCCTGAGATTCAAAAGAGAATATCAGAAAAAATTATCCTTGAAAATTTAAGAAGCATTACATGTTATATATTGATCGAATTTTTTCCATACATGACCAAACCCCCTCATACATACCACTTTTCATAAGTTATTCCCAAAGTCTTGTCTCATTATTTCCCTTAAACCATATTTTTCCT
Organism: Picea engelmannii; assembly: GCA_009831015.1. Lineage (NCBI taxonomy): Eukaryota > Viridiplantae > Streptophyta > Pinopsida > Pinales > Pinaceae > Picea > Picea engelmannii. Next base: position 644,735 of record ML777632.1, read on the forward strand.
CCTGTTGCATAACTATTATTTTCAGTAATGTTTGTATCCACTTCTACTAGTCTATGAGACCAAGACATGTTGAGTTCTAATATGTTGAGAAAGGATTTCCCTGTAGAGTCTCCAGTTTGTTCATGCTCAAAAGCACAACTTCAAACCCCTGCATGCAAATGGGTTGTGATGCCTAAATACTTATGTGTGTGTGTGTGTGTGTGAGAGAGAGAGAGAGAGAGATAATAACTAAATAGGTGGGACCCCATCATGTGAATTATGATGAAGAATGTCTCTTTTGATCTTAGCACTAAAGATTACCTTGCAAAATATCTCTACGTTTCTAAATGTTCTCCAAAGCAAATTGGTAATTGGTTGGTTATGTCCAAATTGAGTTGAGTAAATTAAAGGAATGTATAATGGCCCTCCTAGTTACTATTGTTGCACTTGTGTTTGGAATTTTATCATGACTCTGGGAATCGTTATGTTATGGTTGGTTTGCATATGGTAAAGTTTTAAACTTCAACTCACACACACATTGTTCAAGGTTATGATGATGGACAATAATTATGTTATTATTTTGAGGGAATTCGTCCTTGCAATTTGGGATTTGTTAGACATATGGTATTATGTTCATATTATATGGTATGTTTTAATGTGGGTATTGTGGTGATACCCTTGTTCTAACATTGGATATAAAGTATGTTGTTAAGGTTGCATACAACAAGGTGGTAAATCATTGTTTAATATGGGAAATTGTGGCCTATTATATAGTTTGATATGATAATGTTTTGGGAATAGTGTATGGCACACTCATAGTTGAGTTGGTGGTCATTTATGTTGGAAATGACATGAAATTATTGCACGTCGCTCCAACCATACCCCGAGGCTTCCACCTTCCTTGGTTCACATTGTTTTTGGCTTACGTTGGGGTACTCCGTGTTGCTTGGATTTGGAGAAAATAACAGAGTTGTTGGCTTTCCTTTGTGTTTTCCATAGTAGGTAAGAGTTTCTTGTCTTCCATTCATTATGCACTCTGCTCCAAGGTAGAATAAATGGTTGCATCTTATATTTTTCTTGCTGGGTGATGGATTTCTAAAGTTATGGTGGAAAAAGTATGCTCTATATGTGCAATTTTGTTGGCATGTTGCAAATGGTTTATGGTTCCTTTCCGTTAAATTTCTGGGTTATGGTTGCGCAAATGATATTGTTGTTCCCTGTCATAATTTATCATAGTGGTTTTGAGGTTGTTGATAATAGATTGGTTATGATACTCTATTTTTGGGACTAGTTGTGGTAAATTTGGTATAATACGACTCTTTGTTTCACTCCTTTTGGAATTTTTAAATTGGTTTTACCTCCATTAATAGAAATGTTTTTTTGGCTATGTTGGGTTATGTTTCTTGAGGTGCCACATAGTCATAGGTGTCTTTTTTCATCCTCTTTTATATATTTCCCCATTTAAATTGTTAACTTTAGTCTATGGGTGTTGTTTGTGACCCTATCTGGTCTGAGGGGACTGGTTTTATGAATGAAATTGAGAAAGCAAGGTTTTGTTCCCCCCTAGATATCAACCACGACCTAGTCTGAAGTGATGTGATATTTGGTTGGGTGAATGTGAATATTGGTTCTTGTTCTATGATTGGTTTTTTGATGGTGGCACTATCGAACTTCCTCCCATGGTATTTAATGTATATGAGGGAAAATTTTTGGTGGCACTTTGGATTCGACTGTTTCCTAGATTGTAATGATGGTGTTAGAGTTTTGGTTGTATAAATTCCATTAACTAATACTCTCTCTCTCTCTCTCCAATTGGATCTGACGCTATGTGGCTCGATGGTTGTAAACACATGCTAGGGATTTAATTTGAGTTTTTTTATTATTTAACAATTGGTGAACCTATTTCTTACATCATTGGTTGTGTGTTACCTATGGGGGGTTTTGTTGATTTTTATTATTCGTATAACATGGATGACACTAACCTATAAGTGGAGGGTCGATTGGATTATGTTATTGAGATGTTTTGGTCAATTCTTATTGGTGGATCAAAAATGAATAAATCGAATAGACCTTCGAACTCAGCTTGTCACATGATAAACATTGCAGGTTTGATATTAACCTTATGAAGAATTGTCGTTGGCATAGATTTCACTCCATCGTGCCCTTAGTTTCTCTAGGTTTTTTTAATGGGATCATTATGTTGCTAAGTAACATATGAAATTAAAATCATTTATTAAAAGGAATCAAATTTTGCAGTGAATGAAGATGGTTGTAATGGTTTTATTTCAATGCTACGATGTTAAACATGCATTGTTGAAGATGACTTATATAGTGGCATAATTCCTACAAAAAATGGTTTATGTTAAAGATTTTATAATGTTTAATTAAATTAAACATATGAGGCATTTGAAGATTTTCAATATCTCCTTGTTATATAACTTTTGGATTATGTTATTTTATTTGGAAGTTAAATGGTTTGTATTGGTTCTTCTTGGCCCCACCTGTTGGTTGGAGTTATTGTGATTTGGATTTTAGACAGTTCCTTGCACCTTTGCTCAAATAACAAATATCTATGTAAAGGAAAAGGAAAAATGGGAATTGTGAGGTGACAGTTCTAAGGCTTTTTATATTTTTAGTTTTTTGGACAGTTGGGTATTAAGTTTGAATGTCAAACATAGATTCATTTGGGAATAATGGAAGTGATGATTTGAATATAATAAAATTTTAATTCTGTTGGATTACTGAGAGGGGGGGGTGAATCAGTAATAGAGCAACTTAATCCTTTTTAACCATATAATCCAAGTGTTATATAAATGTATCATGATCATCCAATAACTGCAGAGTAAATAAGAAATGAACAAATAAACAATCATACACATACACAGTACACCACTGTTTTACGTGGAAACCCAAAGTGGGAGAAAACCAAAGAATTTTTTTTCTTATATGTATTGAAGAATTACATTCATTGGAAGCACCGACTTCTTTTGTTTTCCAGCTGCAACTTGAAGGAGGCTCCAACCCCCTAGTTTCTTAGGATACAACCTGAGGGAAGTTCCAACTCCCCAATTCTCTGGCTACAACCAAAATGAGGTTACAACCCGAGGGAAGCTCCAACTCCCCAATTCTCTGGCTACAACCACCTATCCTTTCCTCATCCAACCTCCTTGGCATATAAGTAGAATGATGGAACCACTTTCACACTATCACTGTGAGATATACTATTGTAAACCTGTACCAATCAACCTACACCACATAACCTGTACGAATAACCTGAACCATGCATCAACCATGCATCAACCTGTACCTCAACTTGTAATCAACCTGTACCATAAATAAGTGCATCAAACATGCAACAACCTATAATCAACATGTTCTATAAACAAGTGCATCAACCATGCACCAACCTATATCTCAACCTGTACCATGAACAAGTGCATCAACTATAAAACAAACTTGTACAAATAACCTATCACGATAACCTGTCACAACAAATTGTCCAAAAAACCTATCAAAACACCTATCTCATCAATCTTATCAAGAAAAATAGATCTACTAACCAATATCAATCACCAAGATGACTCTCAAAGATGTGCATCAACCAACCATAACAAAATAACTCATAATCATCAGCAAGATCAATATGTGCTTCTAATAATACAAGTATGTTACATCATCCATAAACCATGTGTCAAAAATACTACTAACAAGTGCCTCCAACCATGTACCAAGTATGTACCAATCATATATCAACTACTCATCAACTATGACTCATCAAGATGTACCAAAATCATCAACTATACACCTCATGTATGTGCAAACTCATCAACTACTTGTCTCAACCATGTACCCAACATGTACCTTAACCAAAATCCCTCATCAATTTCATCATACAAATATGATTTGTAAATCTGTAATAGACCTGGTGGATATGATCACATACCTGGAAACCTTCCTTAACTTTCACAAGAAGAAACTATCATTTTCATCAAACTTTTCTTTAGTCTCACATGACTAGTTTTGGATTAGTCAACAACCCTAACTTGAAATAATCATAACTTTTTACCTGCAATGAATAAAGATTTCAAAATTGATACACAATGTTCTTCAGTCTTTTATGCAATTCCTCCAATTTTCACTACTTGGAACCTCTCATAAAAGGAGTTATAGAAAAAATGGCATACCTTGCTGAATTTTGGCTTATCTAGAGAGTGGCCTTGTAGAGCGTGCCCCACATAGAATATTTATTGAATCAATCTGAAAATGTTACACAACATACTAAAGAACGTAATATAACCAACACATTTGTTCTTACTAAATTTGGATCTGTTAGGAAGAAGTTATGACGTGTTTACCCGAAACACCTATTTTAGACTAGTTTCAAGACTAGCCAGAAACATTATTTTCCACGGAGTGTAACTCCACAAATACAAAGAAACACAAGCTGAATGTTTTACCATAGATACTTGGATATGTTTCCTCAATTTCATAGAAATTTCACGGTCTGAATCATTCTATAAAAAATGTTATTACGAAAATGGTGAGATGACCTGTAAATAACATACCTTAGAAAGCATCATCAAAAGAATTTATCCTTCCTTGAATTCCAACCTTCTTTTCTTCACCTTCCCTTAGAAATTTGGCTTAGATATCATTTGGTTACCTCAGAAACCTATACATATTCAATATGCTCAAGTGTGATCTAAAATGAGAGAGTATTTCCTCTTATTTATACTCTCCAAGTAGCTTCCTTAAAAACATCTTCTAGATCACTTTGCCCACTTTCCTTACTTTAGGGTTAACCCACTTCTAATTTCTACATTAAATTTATTATTTAAATAATTTATTTTGTATTCACTTTGAATTGTATCACACTCATCACTTCACTTTATTATTTACCTTCTAAAATTTCTTAAACCACTTTGACTACTTTGACCTTTTGGGGCTTCTAAATGACATATGAGGGTTGTCCAACTTCGTAAGGCCATAACACTCAAACCCTGAGGATTTATGTGACATTCCACATACCACCATAAATGGAATGACATGTACTATCCATATAGAATATTATTACCTACAAATATATCAAAACTCATACCATTATCCATCAAACAAACTTGGGTCCATTACCCAAACCTAGGTTCTCCAACTTCTCATGGCCACAACTCTCTAATTGTGAGGAGGTATGTGACATTACACATACCATCGGAAATGGCATGAAAAAAAATATCCATATAGGATAGGTTCACTGACAAATTCACTAAAATTCATCTCATTATTTCATAAATAAGCATGGGTTCTCTAACCATACTTCTAGGATAACTCAATCCACAAAGTGTCTTCCCATGAGGGATTTCACCATAAGGGGACCACTTTGGAGTTCATCCATTTGTACTTGTTATCAACCATGAAAATAAAATAATGAGTCATATTTACATCAAACAAACCTGGGTCCATTACCCAAACCTTGTGCTATCAGAATTCTCTACCGGACTTTCTCTAAGGGTTGACATCAATCACTAAGGGGTTGAAATCAATCACTAAGGGTTGACATCAATACAAAATATCACTCTCCAATAGTTGACATCAATGATAACCAACAATCCATACCAACTATCCATCAATCTAAGTCAATTGTCTAACAATATCCCCCTTTGGCATTGACGACAACACCAACATTGATGGAAACACCTAGTCATGATAACATTCATGTTTATACTCTTTATCAATGTTTCTATATATCCCCCTTTTACATCAATGGAAAAGGGTATCTCTCCTTGACTGAACTCTTCTTGGGGCTTCTACCCCTATCTACGTGCCTTTGATTTTTCTTTATGTTTATAATCCTTTGATTACTCTCTTTCCCTTCATATGAATAATATCTCCCCCTTTGACAAAGGGTATCACTCTGAATATGTATCTCTCATTATTCCCTTGTGACAATTAATCCCCTTGGAAACATTCCTCTATTCTCTCTCTCCAAGAATTTACCCTTACATCTGATAAATCTCTCGCCCTTTATCCTATTTATGGTGCTTCCTCATGTACATCTAAGACATATAAGATAACCATTCAAAAGCATTCATTTTGGAGTAGAAATTACTCCTAGTCTCTAGCGAAGATACGCAAGGGATTCCCATGGAAGAGATTTTGTAAAGATGTATGCCACTTGTTCTTTTGTTCCACATATTCAAATCTGATGTTCTTATATACAATTTGTTCCCGTAGAAAGTGATACTTCATTGGAATGTGTTAATCATACTCAACCTGTATATCTGTCAAAGTGTGTTTCATCCAAAGAACCCGTGTACTCTGCCTCAACTGTAGATAGAGATATTGATGATTGTTTCTTTCTTAGCCATGATACTAAACACTCACCCAAGTAGAACATTGCTCCACTGGTGCTTCATCGATCATCAATACAACCTGCCCAATCTACATCTATGTAGGAAATAAGAGATAGATCCTTTCCTTTTGGATACCATAATCCAAACTCTTCTGTTCCTTTAAGATATCTGAAAATTCTCTTTACTGCTAATACATGTGATTCCTTTAGTGCTTCTTGAAATCGTGCCACCTGTCCAACTGCCTGCATTACATCTAGTCTAGATGCTATCACATATAGTAGGTTGCCAATCATTGACTTGTATTGCCTTTGATTTGTAGACTTTGAATCATCATCTTTGCTTAACTTGCAACTTGTTTGCATGGGAGTGATAACTGGTTTGCAATATTCCATTCAAAACCTCTTTAGAATTTATCTTATATACTTGGTTTGAGAAATAAAAATTCCTTGGTTTCTTTGATGTATTTGAATTCCCAGAAATAATGATAGTTCTCCAAGTAATGACATTTCAAATTCATTCTACATATCCTTTGCAAATTTCTGTCTTAACCTATCATCATCACTACCAAAAATAATATAATCAACATAAATTTCAATTAATAAAATATTTCCTTGAGTTACATTCATGTAGAGGTTGTTGTCTGCGCTTCCTTTCCATAGTGCGTAGGGAGTTTTTTCATTGTTGTTTCTAAGAATTACCTTGTTTTGAATGTGAATTTATGTATGCCCTTCATGTGTCCAAAAACATATCTGTCAATTTGGAATCCATTAGCATTGTTCGAGACATTTCTTGTGTAATTATCATCCATTATGATAATGTTCCTTTGTCTCTGAACCACTCTTTAAACCAATCTATGAATCCATTCTCTTTTCCACTATCATATATTTGTCCAAAACTACTAAGTGTTATTACGAATCCATATTTGTCCATATTGTCCAAGACTCTACTGGCACAACTGTCCATAATTCTAACCCATTTATCACTATACTATCATGAAGTCTTGATTAATCTATCAAAATGTACTTCTGCTAACTGATTGATCTGAATCTATCTTCTCAAACTCTGCAAGCTGCTTGAATGATGGTTCTTTGTGTTGCGCCTCTTCCGTCACCTTAGTGAGAAAAATAGAGGTGCTTGCAAGCTCATTTGGGTCTGCTAAGTAGGATAGCTGTAAGGAAAAGAGTTAGGGAAAGAAATAGAAAACAACAACTAAGAATTAAACTAAGAAATGCAATAACAACTAAATTCATGAGCATAGGGACATAGAAACAAAAAGAACAATAAGACCCATGTCACCAATGATGAGGCTGA
>ML777632.1:652421-664552 GCA_009831015.1 Picea engelmannii
GAATGACGCTATTCATGGCACTGAATCACATTCACATCATTGCAAAAGGGTCAAAAACTATACAAAGTAACTAAAAATTGAAGGGCGCTTTACAGAATATGGATTCACGCGTAGATGCGTGGAACATCAACGTACCATGCGTGCATAAGCGCATGATGCGTGGCTGTGGGAGCAAAAACTAGAGCACCTACTAAACAACGCATTTATTGAAATTGGTTGGCCTCCCAACCACTAATGGATCAGCTCCCAAGACGATTTGACATCAAATCTGAGATGAATCCGCATGGTAGGCTGGTCAAAGACCTAATTGAGCCCTAAAGAGCCCCTTTTCACACTCCAAAGAGGTTACATAATCACCCAATGCCATGCTATAAAAACCCATGAAGAACCATCATTTTCTCAAGGAATTTCATGTATTGTTATGCTGCTAAGATTGCTAAGGACTCATTCTTTGGAAATAACATAATTAGCACCATTTCATTGAGTTGTTCACCCCTCTCTTGAGTGGATATGCTTGGAGTTATTTCACCATCATTTTCATCTTTTTCATTGTAAGGAGAGCAAGTTTGTGAGGGCCTCAAGAGCCTTCCTTTGGAGGAAGAAGGAACCATAGTTCCCTTTCTTCATTGTGCTTTGGATTTCACCAATAGACCAGCTCAAAACATTAGTGATAATGGTCTTGTTGTCTTTGTTATGTATTTTTCATATGCTCATAGTTTTAGTTTGTTTTAATTTATTTCTTGTTTATAGTTTTGTTGTTTCTCTTTCTAACCTTTTCCTCTACAACTGTCATGCCTAGCAAGACCCAACTGGGCATGTAAGCACCCTTTATTTGCTCACCAAGTGACGAATTGGGTGCAAACAGATTGGCGACCATACTGGGGACTTGGTATCAATTCCTCCCTCATTTGGGTTCATTTTTCTTTCCTTTTGATTTCATTAACTTGCAGGTTCACAAACCGGCCCCTGCCGACCTGCTAACCAGTCAATTCACAAAAGATTTGAGAGAAATCCATCTAGATTTTTCTCCTCAGTTTTTTGTCATAGGCACGTGGTTATTCCACCCCACAGGCGTGCATCGTGCGTGCATGCGCCTGTTCATTAGTTTCTCTCTGCACTCATGCACTTTGTTTCTGAGTTCTGTCAGCGCGCAGGCGCCATATGCGCCTCTGTCCACACTGGAGGCCACGCATATGCACTAAAAATTGCATTGTAAGGTCTTGGATGTGGAGAAAATCATTTTCCTTCTTAATAATGATGATATGCATGCTCTAAATACTGCACCACTTAGACCCCTCAACTTATAAAGAGGATAATCAAACAAACATAGGCACTTAGGTGGATAAAAATCAATTTCCCTTATTTTCTTTTTGCCATGTGGATGGCTTGCTTTGGGTTATAAATCTAATTTGAACATAAATTCTAATCACATCTAAACTCACATTTTGGGACTAGAAGTTGCAAGTAACAATCTTGAGTATGCTCTTCTCTTGCGCCATCAAGCGATCTTGAGAACCAGAAAAGGATTGCGAAAACGACCTCATCTCCCTTAACAAAAATTTCAAAAACCTTTAGGAGAGGACAAAGGACTTTTTTGAACCCCTCTTAGTTTCATTTTTCAAACATATATTAAATTTGTAATGGGTCCATACATGCCCACATGTCACAAAAGTAGGATAGTGGTTGGAATTTTGCTTTCTTAGATAAAAAAACTAGGAGAGTTAAAGGTTTGTAACGGGCCCACACATGCCCACATGTTCAATATAGGATAGTTTCATACTTTTTCTAGATTAACTCACACATAGGGAGTTAAAGGATAGTAATGGACCACATGTCCACATGCTAGTTTCCTAGGGCTTTTAAAATTCCACAAGGTTGTACCAATGACATCTAGCTAATTAGATAATCAAACTCTTGTAAAGGACCAAGCGACGTCCACATGCTGCAAGGTGACATCTAAATAACTAAAATTTGGTACACTTTTCACTCTCACACAAAAGTCACTTTCTCACTCACATAGCCTCATCTCGAAACGTGGTGGTCTAAGTAGGTTTCCTCAAAAGGGATTCTGAAAACACCCCATCTTTTATTGATAGGACTATCCACTCCCACTTTTAATCAAACGAGGTTGGTTTTCACCCCCAGCCTCACAAAACAACTTCATCTAAAATATTTCTAACAACTCACTAAGTTGTCCTCCACAGGAGGTGCCAAAAGAAAATTTTAGTCTAGGTAGGATTTCGGGGGTAGGCATCCAAATAACCCCCCGTTATCTGGTTCTCACATTTTCAAACATAGAAGTTGACAAATAGGGAACTTCAAATCCTCCAAGTCCAGTGTTCCAATCACCATAAGGCAGGGACATACCCATGAAGGGTCGAAGGCCGAGGTCCGATTGTTCTATGCGTCCCCCCTTGAGGCACCCACCTCTTGGATGGGATCCAGCCCGTGACCCATTTCTTAGGACGAAAATCTAAATGCCACACTTGGACCGAGGTACCTAGTGACCAACTTTAGGACATCTACCCAGGTGGCAATTGTGGGCTGTAATCGCACCTTGATTGGATTTTGTGTGGCTATTGGAAAGTATCGCCAGCTCTTTCAGGATATTGCCCCCTCTACCCCTCATTATAACTAGTTATTTCATCCTTCACTAGTGTCTCTTCCGGTGACTTCAGACCCCACTGTTGAGTACTATTGGAAGGTCCAGTGCTATTTGAGAGGAAGGAAGTTATGTATTCTAGGACACGAGCATTTGCTTTCTTTTGATTTCCCCATGCAGACAAAACCCTCTTACCAACATATATGCTTCTTTCTCATTTATGTATGATGCACATCCGATTACAGTTTGACTTTGATATATATATTGTGTGTAAACAATCACAGCAAAGGCTCTTGTTTCTATATTTCTCTCACCACTTTTGCACACATTTTACACAACTAGTCTGCCATCATAGGGGAACCACAGAACCCCCGTCGTTCACGACACTTGCTCAACCTTCCTTCTATATTAGGGGGAGTATATGGTCGTACCCGCTCATCAGTACCTCCTTCACACACTCCTGTGAGTGATACCATCTTAGGATCATCTTTTCTTGGTTCTACCTTACTTGGGTCCACTTCCCAAGGTCATACATTCACTCGCTCTCCTTTGCACGGAAGCAGGGGACCCACTTCCTCTCAAGGAGGGAGAAACAACCCACCCAGTCCCCATCAAGGGTCAAGTTCACAACACACCATGGCTAGAGCTAACACTCCACCCCCACTACAGATGCCATACTTGGCCTCTCTCAACATCCTAGATCTCACCAAGCTCACCAATGATCCTATATTGCATGACACCACATGGCCTGCATGCCAACCAAACTTCCTTCAGACATACCAAAGTTTGAAGGGAAGGCAGGGGATGACCCCGCTAATCATGTCATGACCTTTCATCTATGGTGTTCTTCCAATAGAATTATGGATGATTCCGTCAGATTACGACTTTTTCAATGCACACTTACCGACCCATCAGCCAAATGGTATGTCGAAGAAAAATCAGGGTCCCACACGACCTTTGAATCCTTGGCCAAAACCTTCTTAGCTTTCTTCCAATTACCCATCCACCATGAAAATGGTCTAGAACTACTGTCTAACTTCAAACAGTCCTCAGCCACCCACATTGCTGACCATATTCATGAGTGGTGTAGGCGACGTAGTTTGTGTAAAGCAAAAACCACCAAGCAGCAATGCCTCGACTGGTTTCTTAGATCACTTGTCGCTCTCCTGGGTAAGGATGTAGCTTCCACCTTCCCACAATCTGAAGAAGAAGCCATCAGTAAATCCCATCAATATGATCTCATTTACGCGTAGTTCGGGTACTTATACACGGTACTTCCTGATCTTCCGAAACCTGTGCCATTTGGTCAAGACAAACTTGGGATGTCTCACTCAGCGGACGGACTAATAGGTGCCACCACACACCATGGTCCAAAAACCCAACCACCACCGATGTATGGGACACCTCAATACCCACCGGCATATGGGGGCACTTCTTATTACCCCCCACCCCCTTATCAACAGTCGTATCCTGTTGCGATACCTCCACCCATCAGTGGACCACCACCGGCACCCCCCATACATCAACCTCCTTCAACCACCAGTGGTACTCCCTCCACATCAGCTTATAGTACTAGTGAAAGCACTGCGCCTTCCTATGTACCTTATGGAGCGGCACCACCATAGAATCCCTACTTTCCCTTTCCTGGTCCTCCACAACCCATGGCTCCCCCACATCCTCATACGGGGGTAAATTTTGTTCAACCCTCTTCTGCTCAACAATATCAAAATTTTGAACAGTTGAACACAGCCAATCCAACTCATCCCTCAAACAACACTAAGAATAAAGGACAGAACAGGAATAACAACAATCCTGGTCAAGGCGGGAATCAACCCCCACAGCATCAACCCACTGGGGGAAATCAGAACCAAGGGAACCAAAACCCCCAAGGGGGCAACAACAACAAATGCCAAGGTCGGAATACTGTTAAAACCATCCACCCTTATGCTCTTTGTGGCGTGTTTGGTCAGTACACTCACCATTGCCCCCAGATCGCTGATTTCAAAAGGTTGAAAGACTCTGGAAGCCTCCCTCCTTCTCCTGCACAACCTACCCCGCAGCAAGCACAACAACAATATGCACAACAACCCCCTCCCGCCGTGCTGTAAAATCCTATCCCACATCAAAGCGTTATAAACACCCAGCAGGACACGTAGCATCCCCCACCTCAGGTGGGCCAATACCATAATCCCAACAATCCAGCAGACCGAACGATTCTCCTCACCAGTGAGGAAGAAATCCTTCTGCAAACACAGAATCATCAGTATCCAGCTGAGTCTACTCCTATCTCTCCAGCGACAAATCCTACACCGACGAGACCTCCGTTGGTCATCCCTCTCCCTTCCGCCGAACCACCATTACGCATCCCTCGCATCCCATTGCACAGGAATGTCCACAACCCACAGGCTAGGGTAGCACATAATTATAGCTTGGTAGACGACTTAGCACAATCCTCGGCTGCCATGTTAGTTTTGGAAGTACTCCAGACTTGTCCCACTCAGCGGAAATCACTACTTTCTGCCTTAGGGGCAGTTGACCCCATCAATACTCGACTCATCACCTTTGACCTTGATAGCTGCAAACCGCGTCTTCCCACCGCAGTTTCTATTCAAATACCAGTAAAAATACGGAACATCACCGTCCATCGGTGTATCATCGATGAAGGGGCATCTACCTGCATCATGTCCAAAACAGTATGGCAGAAACTCAGTTCCCCGAAACTCATACCCTCCGCCATCACATTACGAGCTTATGACGGACAACCATCATCTCCTGAAGGGCTCTTCCAAAATGTCCCCGTGGAACTCGGGGGCAAAACTATTCTCATTGACATTGAAGTTATCAACGCTCAGCTCGATTACAATATCTTGCTCAGTCGTAGTTACATGTATGCTATGAAGGCAGTCGCCTCTTCCGTCTTTCGAACAATCATGTTCCCCCACAATGGAAATATTGTGACCATCGACCAAGTCTTGCATTATGATCCTAACCCATCTGCCAATCTCGATAAAATTCTTCCTCTCATTCACACCAACAAAGATGCATATCCACTAGTAGAGATGGGTCCTAGGATTTTCAAATATCCATCCTTGTTAGGGACATACCATGGAGCACCACCACTCCTTCCCCCTAGTCAAGTATGTGTCATCTCATATAACGAAACTCATCAAGAGGATGCTCATCCTCCTCAGGAGGCTTCAGTCATTCCTGACATCTCAACAGTCACAGCATCACTCCCACAGGAGCCTCTTGCGCACTCATCGACCCCTACGGTCCACGAATCCACATCCCCTCAAGGGCCTAGTCCCATTTGGGAGAAAGTTCCTCGACCCCTCACTCAAATTCCCTTCTTTTACCCTCCACCCGGTATAGAATCTTTCCAGGTCGCCGCAACGCTCACACTACCCAATATGGTACTAGCAATCCCAATGTGGTACTTACATCCACCTGAGATGGTCCCTCGCCCACAGGAAGGACTCCCCATGACGATTCCTGTCCTCACCCCCACTACCCCCACTACCCCCATACTCCCTACCCCCCCTACTACCGCTGGGGGTAGGAGAAAGAAGAAGGAGCCCACAGATCCACTTCCTCCACGCATCTCACCACCTTGCGCATTGTGTGATAAAGAGGGTCACCAAACCAAAAACTGCCCCTCACTACCGGAATTACGGAATTTGATTCCCCCCAATCCAACCCTCACACCACCCATTACTACTGCTACCACTCAACCTTCCAGTAGTAAAGGGTTGAGGACCAAATTCACCTATGCCATCTGTTCTGAGTATGGCCATTACACCCATCATTGTCCAGCATTGCCTCGTTTCCGGTAGGCATTAGCTATCATAAGCCAAGACTTTCAGAACAACCCACGCCCTGCTACGTCCTCCACCACAACAAAAATCACTGACATTCGCTATGTCACCACTTCAGTCAATGAACGCATGAGATTACCTTGCTCTCTTTGTGATTCATTGGCTCATTTTACCTACCAATGTCCTATGATCATAGAATATAGGCAACATCAGTTGGCCCTGCTGCACCAACCCATCGAGGCAGTAATTGACCTGACTTCGCCACTAGCCGATCTACACGTCATTTCTCCTGAGCCCGAGGCACTCCCTATGCCTCCATGGTTCTTAGATGATGTATCTGAGGATTTACCCCGTAACCCACCCAACTCTCCTGCCCATTCCTCTATGGAGACTCTTCATCCCACCACCACGGGTACCCCTCAGTACCTCAATATATGGTTTATGTCGAGTGAACCCTCACCCTCTCCTAGCATTACCCCCTCTATTTATTCAGCAGGGAGCAACCACACTGTCACTAAGCTCACTCCTCACGATCCATTATATTCTCATCATTTCCAATGCGACGAAGAAATACTGGAAGAGCTACAAGGCCCGGACTCTCCCTGGGATGCACTCCATCATCATGCTCTCTTCCTTCCACAGGAAGCCCTCATGCCTCCTAGCCACAATCCCGTTTACGTGGTCGAAACCAAATATTTTGTCCCATCAGGGCCTATCGATTGGTTTAACAATCCCATTCCTGCACCCGATTCTTTTGAAGAAGGTAATTTAGCCAACATTTCCCCCACCATCAAAATCGACATTTCCATTAAACCGGGCATCGTCGAAGAAATCGTCATTAGAGCTGCTTGCACTCCTCAGGAAATCGCTGCATATAAAGCCCTCTTCTAGGAATTTAGGGATATATTTGCCTGGTCATACACGGAGATGCCTGGCCTCGACCCCTCTATTGTCTAACATCGCATCGACACCTGGCCCGACATCACACTAGTTCGCTAGAAACAACGACCGCTACACCCATCCAAGGCCGCGGCTATCAAAGCTGAAATTGACAAATTGCGTACGGCCAGATTCATTTACCCCATCGCTTATACTTCATGGGTTTCCAACCCTGTACCCATTGACAAAAAATAGGGATCTATCCGCGTTTGCACCGATTTTCGCGATCTCAACAATGCATGTCCCAAGGACAACTTCCCTACGCCTTTCATCGATTAGATTATCGATGACTGCACTAGCCACGAGGCTCTCTCCTTTATGGACGGATTCTCAGGCTATAACCAAATTCAAATCCACCCAGCCGATCAGTACAAAACCGCATTCATTACCCCGTGGGGTACTTTTGCATATCGTGTCATGCCTTTCGGCTTAAAAAATGCTGGCGCAACTTTCCACTGGGCCATGACATACATCTTTCATGATCTGGCTGCAATCATTCTTGCTTACTTGGACAACCTCACCACTCAATCCAAGAAACGCACCCAACACCTCGATGATTTATGAATCATCTTTCAACGGTGTCGTCAGTACAACATCCTCTTGAACCCTCTCAAGTGTGTGTTCTGCGTCATCGCCAAGTGCCTCCTCGGTTTCATTGTTTCACAAAGTGGTATCACCGTGGACCCCCTCAAAGTCAAATCCATCACCGAAATTCCACCTCCTCAGAATTTACGACAACTTCAGAGTCTACAGGGAAAAGCCAACTTTCTTAGACGTTTTGTTCCTGATTACGCTATACGCGCACATGGTTTCCTTCGCTTACTACGTCACGACATCCATTTTCATTGGGACGACTATGACCAATAGTAATTTGAGGATCTTAAAGCAGCGCTTTCCAATGCAGCTTTGATTAGTGCACCTGACTACAACCGCGACTACATCCTCTACGTATCAGCATCAGCTGTATCAGTAGCAGGCATCCTCGTCTAGATCGGAGATGACAATCGTGAACACATCATTTACTACGTCAGTAAGAACCGCTCAGGACCACCCCTGAAGTACAAACATGAAGAGAAACTTGCTCTTGCAGTTGTCCTTGCAGTTCAGAAACTGCGCCATTACATTCTACTTCACACCACCAAGGTTGTCGCAGATTCCAACCCTATGAAATATTTGCTCAGTCATTGCCAAGTTAACGACAAATTTACTCGATGGATCATTATCCTTCAGGAGTACGACCTTGAGTTCTCGACACCAAAGAGTAAGAAGGCCCTCGTTCTCACCGAACTTGTCACAGCCCTTCCCTCTGACACAACCAGTGCCCCCGTCAATACTGACTTTCCTTACGAGCATCTCTTTTACATCGCTTCTGATGATCCTTGGTATGGCGACTTTCTCATCTACCTATGAACTCAAAAGTTCAGTAATCACCTATCATGAGATGATCGTCGGCGCATTCGCCATCAAGCCCCCTGCTATCTCCTCATCGGTGACATCCTATATCGGCGAGGCATCGACACCATTCTTCGTCGCTGCCTGACTATTGACGAGGCCGACAGAGTCGTAAACGACTACCACAGCGGCACCTGTGGAGGCCATCTTTCGGGCATCGCCACGGCTCAAAATATTATCTGGGCCAATTACTTTTGGCCTACCCTATTTCATGATTGCATTCATGCCGTGAAACGATGTGAGCAATGCTAGCTCTATGCCAACAAAGCCCGCGCTCCCCCCGGTCATCACTGCAGGCCCCTTTTGTAAATGGGGCATTGAATTTATGACTTGTAATCCCCCCTCCAGCAATGGTCACAAATACATTGTTGTCGCTGTCGATTACTTCACCAAATGGGTCGAAGCTATGCCCACCTTCAACAACACCACTGACACTACAGTGCATTTTTTCTTCAATCATGTCATATCCAGGTTCGGAGTACCACTCCAACTCGTTTTCGACCACGAGAAACACTTTGAGAATGAGATCTTCGTCGAACTCTCCTCTCAGTTAGGCTTCTCTCATGAGTTTGCCTCACCATACTATCCTCAGTCAAACGAACAGGTCGAGGCAGTGAACAAAGTCCTCAAGACCATGTTACAGTGCATGGTGAATAAACATAAAACCAATTGGCATCATATGTTATTTTCCACGCTATGGGATTATCGAACGGCAGTAAATACCACTACGGGTTTCACACCATTTCATTTAGTCCATGGGGTCGAGGCAACTCTTCCCATCGAGTGCGAAATTCCCACCCTACGCACCGCAATTGAGATTTTACCTGACACTGCTCCAATGGAGCAACGCTTGCTGAACTTGGAGTCTCTGGATGAAGATCGTCGATCCTCATTACAGAAAAATGAGGCAGCTAAAAAATGATCCAAGGCTACCTTTGATCGCCACGTCAACCTTCGATCATTTCGCGAAGGCGACCTTGTCCTAGCCTATGATATCACTCATGATACCTTTGGCCACGGCAAATTCAAATCACTTTGGCATGGCCCTTACATCATCCAACATTGCCTCACCAAAGGTGCATACATCATGGCCTCCCCCGAAGGCCTCTCGCTCAAAGAACCCGTCAATGGGTTATACCTCAAGAAATTTTATGCTTAAACATAGTCAGGCTACTTTAGGATATTTTTCTTTTCTAGCATTTTTAGTATTTTTTCTCCCTCATCTAAACTATCCTTTGTGCTATTGACAGATGACTCCTCCACCCGCTTACCACATTGGTTACGCCGACGACGCCAGCCGTTGGACACAAAATCTCACTTCGGATTCTTGGGCTCTCTACACCCCATCACATGAAATGCTACATTCAAGCGGCATGTGTTTGGGATCAGCATCCCGCCGCCTACATCACAGCTGTCCCTGGGCCACTTTTCATCCTGAGCCCCCCGGGGTGCCTTTTTTTCATATCATSGCCAGGTACGCATGCGCATTGTCACATTTATCTAATACATGTTCATATCTTTGATTCTCTTCAGATATTGTTCACTTTGGGTATTTGGTTGTTCTGTGTGCAGGTACTTGATCATCATCTCTCAACATCATTCCTTCAGGTATATACTCAGCACTGGCATGTAGTCTCTCCCCCTGTATTGCATTTACATTTCCAGTCACACCCTCTGATATTGGCCTTTAGGATACCCATTTCCGGCTCTGCAGTACTCACAACTCTATTTTTGCATCTTCAGTATTGGCATCTGGTAGCTTTCCCACCCACATGAGTTGTCTCATTCATAGCACCTTTTTTCACTTTTGACACTCATGTTGTTCGTCATTCCCCTTAGGGATGGGAGTCCTGGTAGTCTTTCATAATGTTGTGGATCAACCACATACTTCTTATCCTCATTTTTCTAACTTCCCATATGAACTCCTAGATCATTGCTTTATGGTTCTATTCTTTTTTACCTGCACCTCCGCAAGATCACGAACCCACTGTTTCATCCCCCATCAGTTTGCCCATCTGCGAACCTATCTTCATTTAACTTACCTCATACAGAAACTCACCAATGGGGCCCCCACCCTTCATCAGTTTCCCAAGACATTTCTGCCCTCCCTGGGGCACCCGTTTCTGTATTTGTACATTTTTCCCAAGTTATTCATTATTTATTGTACAAATGCCTTTATTTCCAGTTATTTGCTTTTGTCGTCACTGTTGGTGACCTGCTTTCCTTTTTGGCCACACGCAACCCATGTCACCCTTGTTTGGAGCATTACTTCTCATTTACCCTCGCCGGCATCGTCTATATCTTTAGAGTACTACCCAGGTCACTTACCTTTACCCTCTGAATTTGTTCACCTTGTCCCGCCTCTGGCACAACTTATCCTCGGTCTTGGCATCCCCCTGACACTCAACCTTGTCACACAGTTGCAACCACTGTTTGTCTCATACATTCTCTAGCCAAGGGCAGTCTTGAGTCTTCCCACTTCTTGACTTCGTCCATGTACCTCTGCCACTTCCTCACCTCAGTACATTCCATGAGCCCTTTTGCTTCTGGGATTCGCGTCCCCCTTTGTCGACATCAACACAGTTTTCCAGAAGGGCGAAAGTATCTTGATTCTCATTTTCCATTCAATGAGAGATCTCGGATGGCACAGGGGGAACCACCATTGCTCCCTGATGTCGTTGACCCCCATAACATTCGACGCCAACACTTTCTCATGTTGCGGTGGGTCTTACTTTGCGACTATTGCAGTTTTTATTATCAGTTGCCAAATACCTCTAAACTCTGTAGGGCCATCAATGCCCACATCATCATCGCTGCTTATTACCGCGATTATTGCCTATTGTTCAGAATATGTTCCTTTGCAGAATTGTCTTTTGCCTTTATCATTACTGCCCCCAAGGGTGTTGCAGTTGTCTTCACCAACATTTCCATCATCTTTTTTTAGAGTTACATAATACGAGCATGGGGCATGCCCACCTCGTTTGTACACATTTGTATATTGTTATGCACCTTGTGGAAGGTCGGGTTCTACAGGTTCCTTTCTTCTCCAAAGGATTTCTCTACATGGTCTCACTCTTTCTCTCCCTTACAACACCATTCTCAATAAAAGAAACACTAATGGATTTCGGCTATACGTATGCTCCTAACCTCATCCATCAGGGGGCATCTGTTATCACTGAAATTTTGTCTGCACATGGCAACAAGAACTCCGCATCGTCAAAATAGGAATGACGCTATTCATGGAACTGAATCACATTCACAGCATTGCAAAAGGGTCAAAAACTATACAAAGTAACCAAAAATTGAAGGCCACTTTACAGAAT
>ML777632.1:682917-717926 GCA_009831015.1 Picea engelmannii
TGATTTCGCATATCATGAAATCGGGATTCTCATTGCATTGAGTTCTTTTCCTCATGAATTCATGATCCCCAAAACTCCGATACGGGTTGTGATCAATGGTCCTAATCAACACTTGATCCTATGGCTCAGATCATTTCGCGATTTCGCATATCGCGAAATTGGCATTCTTGATGCAATGAGTTCTTTACCTCTCGAATTCACGATCCACGAAACTTCAATACAGACTTGAATCAATGGTCTAGATGCGATCTTTATTCAACAGCTATGATTAAATCGCGAAATCGCTCATCGTGAAATCGACATTCCTGATGTCAAGTGACTTTGTCATTTCAAAGTCCCGATTGTCGATACTCTACTGACGTCACACATGGTCTGACACGTGTTAAATACTGCCATGTGTCACTCTAATTTGTGACTTACATGTGCCTGAAGTGTTGAATCTGCCTGACACCTGTCATTCCCTGGTTGTGCCACGTGTCCCTAGATAACGTGGTCTGTTGTCGTGAGTTGGATCGACGGTCTAGATCACATGTTGATCTGACGGTCCAGGTTCAGTCAGGATTTCTTTCATCGTGATTTCGGGGTTTCTATTGTAATTGTTCACGGAACTCGTGAAACTCCGATTCCCGATTCTCTGATGAAGCCTCATGTCGAGATTCTCCCGGTGGAACCCGATCACTGCCATGGGTCCTTCCAAATGGACGGTCCTGATTATGTCGGGATATCGAGACTTTCAATGTCCCGGTTCTCACGATCTTGAGAACTCCGATATCCCAATGGCTTATCTCCCTTGCATTTATTGCAAATCTGACGGCTGTCGGCCTTTCGAGAAATTTGAATGGGATCCAACGGTCACTGGATCTCTTTCTTCCTTCTTCTCTGCAAACTCCTGTATCTTGAGCTTTGTTGCATGCATTTCCCTCAATGTTGTTCCCCCTTATCTTTTACATATAAATCCCCAAGGGATTTTATCCTTCTTATCCTGCCATCTCCACTGTTGTACTTGTCATCAATGACAAGCATACGCTACTTGTTAAACTTTTGCCAACATTCCCCACATATCAACAACTTTACAATGTGAATTTTTGCACAGATGAACGGGTCTCAGTGGAGACAGAGGCGCATAGAGCGCATGTGCACAAACAGAGAAAAGTCAACGAGCACGTGTGCGCATAACAGAGCTGTGATTTAGGCGCAAGTGTACACAATGCACATCTGTGGGCCTAAAAACCCACGCATATATGACACACGGTCAAGAATGAAAAATCTGGATGGATTTCTCTCAATTCAACTTGGAATTGGCTGAATGGAAGGTCGACTTAGGCTGGTTAGTGTACCTGCAAGTTAAACAAACTAAAAGAAGAGCAAGAAAAACCCAAATGGGGTAGGAAATTGATACCTGTCCCCGGTGGAGTCACCAATCTGTTGTGCCTCTTCCGTCACCTTAGTGAGCAAAATAGAGGTTCTTGGAAGCTTAGTTGGGTTTGCTGAGCAGGACAACTATAAGGAAAAGAGTTAGGGAAAGAAATAGAAAACAACAACTAAGAATTAAACTAAGAAATGCAATAACAACTAAATTCATGAGCATAGGGACATAGAAACAAAAAGAACAATAAGACCCATGTCACCAATGATGAGGCTGATCTATTAGTGAATGAATACACCAAGATGAAAGGGGACTATGAGTCCCTTCTTCCTCCAAGGGAGGGATCTTGGACCCCCACTAGCAATCTCTTCTTACAACAAATAAAAATGGAAAATGATGAAAGAAATCTTTCCAAATCCACTCAAGGGGTGAGATGGATTGCCCAATGCAATGGTGCAAATATACTCTTGGCAAGGATGGAGTCCTTAAGAGAATAATGGCAACATGACTTTTCTTTGAATTCCTTGAAAAATGAAGTGTATCCATGGCCTTTTTATAGCATTCCTTTGAGCTATTGTTCAACTAGTTTGTAGTGTGAAAAGAGGCTAATTAGGGCATTTCTAGGTCTTTGACCAGCCCTCCAGTCGAATCTAGTCCAAATTTGAGTGTCAAATCGACTTGGGAGCTGAACCATAAGTGGGTGGGAGGCCGACCACTCTCATAAATGTGTCATTTCTCAGGTGTGCAGCTTTTTGCGATAACAGTCGTGCATCATGCGCATGTGCATGATTTTTGCGTTCTTGTTCCACGCATGTGCACGCGTGCCCAGTGTTTTCATAGCGCCCTTCAAATTTTCACTACTTTGTATAGTTTTTGACCCTTTTATGAATGCTTTGGTGTTAATTCAGGTCCATGGATGACTTCATCACTGTTTGACAATGTTGAGTTCTTGTAACCATGTGCAGACGAAATTTTAGTGATAACACTTTGGTCTATCACAACTATTGCATAGAATCCCCCTATCTAATATTCATATTACTTGGGAGTCTCTAAGCTGGATGGATCAGAACAATTCCTGCTTTGATGTGTATTCATCATCATCTTCATTGGTATATTCATCATCATCTTCATTGGTAGATTCATTATCTCTCTGAGCTCTGACTTCTTTCTTTTTGTCTGTGGATTCATCTTTCAATACAATGCCTGAAAGTACAATCTCTTGAACCGGTTCCTTATTTACATGTCCTTCCTTTATTTTAGTTATTTTCCAAACCTTTATGTATCTAACATCTTTATTTTTCCCTGTAGAATTTTCTTCATCTTGTTTTATTGCCAATCTTGTGATCTCTGGTATGTGGTCTTTGTTCACATGTTCTTCCTATTTTCTTATCCATACTTTCTTATATTAGATATTGATATTCTCTTTCATGGAAGTATCGATCATGCTTCTACAATCACTGGCTATGTGTCCATAGTTATGACATTTGTAACACTCAATGTTACGTGTGACCACATAGGCACTTATTTCTTTAACATTTCTTTTATAATCCCTGCAATCTTCAACCTTATGTCCAAAGTTTGCACAATAAAAACAATGACCATAAAATAAATTTACATACCTAGGAGTGAATGATCTTATTTGTGGTGTAGTCATTATGAATTTTTTGCCTTAATTGATCATGATAATGATTGAATATTCTTTGTGGCTTGAACATGGATGGTCTTCTTGAAGATGTATCTTCAATAATTTTCTTATATTTTGTTTGACCATGATTCCTTCCTTTGAGTACTTCTATGTAACTCTTTCTATTTTCTTCATTTTTCTTTTCTAGCAACCTGGAGTGCTTCTCTTCATTCTCTATTACGGATGTGGATGTTTTTGTCTCTTCAACGTTCTTTTTGAACTTGATGATTTTACTTCTCAATGTGACAACTTCTTCTTCAAGCTTCTCAATCTCCTCTTCTTTATTCATTATCTGAGACTCCATGACTTCTTCTATTTTATTTTCTTCTTCAAGTTGGATTTTCAATGTAATTATTTCTTCTTCCTATCTTCTCTCTTCTTGACCAAACTCTTCCTCAAGTTGGTTTAAGTCATTGGTTATTTCCTTGAGATGATCCATCAGTATATTTTCTCTCTTTTCTACTTCTTCCTTTTGTGCTGCTATGTTGTCTTCTAAACATTTATTTTGATATTCTAGAGTTTCTTCAATTCTTCTAGCCTATTCTAGTTGAGATATTAAATTCTTGATGACCTGTTGATCCCTTTTGGAACCTTGAACACTTTCCTTTTGGTTCATCAATTATTTCTTGTATGACTTGTTTTCTTCTCTTTCTTTCTTTAGATATTTAATTTCACTGATCAATTTTTCTTTGTAATCAACTTTTACTTCTTCATACTCTTCCTCTTCTAAATCTTTCTGACATGATGAACATATTTCTTATTGTTCTATATATGCATCTTCTTTGGGATTTTTTGAATCTATGATGGGTGAAGAATATATGTCATCTAACTTATCTCAAAGTTCTTTTGCTGATGAACATTTACCAACCTTTTCTCTTACCAGATTAGGTAATCCTTCCCAGATGAAATCCATTGTTATTTTTTTATTCTTCCTCAATTCCTTCTTGGCTATAGTCTTTTCCCTTTTTGGACTATCATATCCTATAACAAGTGATAGCCAAATATAATGTCCATGTGCATATAAAAATAATTTCATACTTATGCTCCACATCTCATACTTAAAACCATTCTGAACATTAAATATTGGTACTCCATTCTTAGAATAATCCATGATCTCCTTTCAGTGGTTAAATTGTTTCCTGAAGGAACTAGCTCTAAAACCAATTGTTGGATTATTGAGAAGGGGGGTGAATCAATAATAGAGCAATTTAATCATTTTTAACCATATAATCCAAGTTTTATATCAATGTATCATTATAATCCAATAACTGTAGATTAAATAAGAAATGAAAAAATGAAAAATCATACACATACATAGTACACTCATGTTTTACGTGGAAACCCAAAGTGAGAAAAAACCACGGAATGATTTTTCTTATACGTCTTGAAGAATTACATTCATTGGAAGCACCAAATTCCTTTGTTTTCTAACTACAACTAGAAGGAGGCTCCAAACCCCTAGTTTCTCAGACTACAAATAGAGGGAATCTCCAACTCCCCAATTCTTTGGCTACAACTAGAAGGAGGATACAACCCCCTATGTTCTCCAGCTACAACTAGAATCTGGCTACAACCACCTATCCTTTCCCCATCCAACGTCCCTGATGTATAAGTAGAATGATGGAACCATTGTCACACTATCACTGTGAGATATACTGTTGTAAATCTGTACCAATCAACTTGCACCACATAACCTGTACCAATAACCTGAACCATGCATCAACCTTAAAATCAACTTGTAATCAACCTGTACCATAAACAAGTGCATCAACCATACAACAACCTATACCAAACAACCTATAATAAACCTGTGCCATAATGATCCGTAGGATCTTTTAAATGACTATGGTTGAGTTTTAATTTTGCATGCTTAATTAACCATTTGAGAAACTTAGTGAAAGAATGAGGAAAGAAGAGGAATTATAATATCCATATACACATTTGTAGATCTGAAATGAAAGAATAAACAACAAACCATAACACACAGATTGATAACGGAGTTCGACACAACTTTGCCTACGTCTCCAGGCCTTTGTCTCTATGGGGGAGGCTTCTTTATTTATGTTCAAATGCTCAAAAGTACATCGCTGCAATGCCAAATGGAGACAAGATGGATCTGGTCATGTTTGTTCAGATCTCAAGAACCCTACAAAGAAAAAGGCACGCAAAACAGACGTCCGGAGCTCCCAGAAATGGTCCGACAGTGTCTCCTCCTCAAAAGCTTCTCTGCATCAACCTGACTTTGGCTTGGATTTTCCTCAGCATAACTCTGCTCTGAATACTCTCTAATGGCCTCAAACAAGCCTGGTTTATATAGCCTTGAAGTTGGTTTCTCAGCTCCAACTTCCTCCAAGAATTTGGCCTCCAAAAATGCCCAATATCCCCCCAAAATGGAGGGAATCAACCAAAAATAGGCATAGTTACAACTAAAAAACCAAATACATTGTAACAAAACCCACTTTATAAAAGTTATTGGGCACTATCCCCCTCCGTTGGCATGCACACCCTGATTCCTGTTCATATGGGGGGCCATGTCACCATGCGCCCATGCGCTGGCGCCCCTCCATACGCTCCCACTCCTGGTTGCTTGGTGCTTTGCACGGGACCAACCGTTTGAATAACCGCACGCTCCCCTATCTGCGGGCTCCCAGTCTTGTGGTGTATCCATAAGACCATGGGTCCAATTTGTTACAACCGCCCATGCATTTGGTTTCCCTGGGCTTCGGTTACATGGCACAGTTATATGTTGTATGCCGAGGGTTGGGGCTAAGCCCCGGCCCTTTTCCCCCCAGTTTAAACTTTAAAACGAAAAAAAATACAATTTTCGCCGAATAGATTACAAGCACCACCAGTCGCCTAGGTGGCTAGCCCGTTCTTCCAATCCGTTCACCTGCCGGGAGGTCTTGGGTTCGACCCCCGGCCATGCCATAACCAAATTTTATATAACAACCAACGAATCAATCTCGGGGTGCCATGTGGTAGCCCTTGACTGGGCCACGTGGCACCTCATCAACCAACCAGTGAATGCCATGCGTCATCTGTTGATTCACCCACGTCACTTGCCACTTGTCAACCGTCGTATTGCCACCTGTCAATCTGCCACGTCACCTGCTGACGTCACCTGTGCCACGTGTCACCCTTTCAATGGTGACACGTGTCAACTTCGGATAATTCCAACTATATGTCAAACCAACCTATCACACTCTGCCACATGTCATCACCTAAGTATGCCATGTGTCATCTACCGAAGCTACCACATCATTTGTATGGACCGTACGGTCTTCACAGTCAGCATGACACGTGGACTGTACGGACTGTACAATCATCCCCTTTTTTGCCTATTTGACTTTTCGGACAGAATGCGATATCTTCTCCATACAGATCCCGTTTGACAAAGTAAATATACCGCTGGAATCAGGAAGACATGAAAGACACAATGGCATAGGTTTCTTTGCATTCCGAGCACTTTCATTTTTGAGCATTTTTCAAGCTCTATCAGGCTTCTGGATCTAATTTCGGATCACACCTCCCCACAAAAAGACCTTTTGGTCCCCAAAAGGTTACTCACCAGTCAACAAGCTCAGGATAGGCCACCCGTCTTGTCCTCTATCTCTGAACTCTGTCCTGTGCACCTATCTCATCAAGATCAGTAGGTCCAAACATGAAAACAATGTTTCTAATATGCACAGGCAAACCTCCTATATACTTCATAAGGGTTTCTTGTGTTTGCAAAGGAATGTCTAACATTAATGCCATTTTTCTAAATCCATCGGTGTATTATTGCATTGTTTGTCCTTTTCTTAGTTTTAAAGATTGCCATTCAATTATTGCTTTTTCTTTATAACCCAAAGGATAAAACTGTTTCTTAAGTGCAGAAATGAAATTCTTCCATGATGGAAATACATTACCCACATCTTGTGTTCCTTTTTGCAGCTTTCTTTGCCACCAGATAAGAGCTATACCTACAAGTCTCAAAGATGCCAACTTAATTTGTGTGGCCTCATCCTTTATCTGTTGCATACTGCAGTATACCTCCATCTTCCTGATCTAGTTATCAAGTTTTTCTGCATTTACTTCACCATCATATATGGGCAACTCAAATTTTACATCAAGTTTCAACAATGGCATTTCATGTTTATTCTTATGAACATTTTTCTTCTCATTAGATTTTGAACTTGAACTTGAAGAAGAAGGAGAAGAAGGAGGTGTTGATGGAGGTGAAGGAGGAATCTGAGGATGGTCCTCTTCCTCTTCACTTTTTCCTTTTGAAGAATTACCCAAAACTGGTCGCTCCTGTTCCAAATAATCTTCGTACAAAACTGTCACCATCTCCGACATAGCATGGAATGTTTTCCGGAACTCTTTCTATTCTTGAGAAATCCCTTCTTCCGATGCCATCTCCTCACTGTGAGAAGCTCTTTTTCTCAATCCAATAAATGGATTCTCTGTAACAAGCTCGCCTTCACCATGCTGTAGCTTTTCCCTGGTTAACATTCAAAACTCAAATCCAAACGTCAACTAGCTCTGATACCACTTGATCCGTAGGATCTTTTAAATGACTATGTTTGAGTTTTAATTTTGCATGCTTAATTAACCATTTGAGAAACTTAGTGAAAGAATGAGGAAATAAGAGGAATTATAACATCCATATACACATTTACAGATTTGAAATGAAAAAATAAACAACAAACCATAATACAGAGATTAATAACGGAGTTTGGCACAACTTTGCCTACGTGTCCGGGCCTTTGTCTCTGTGGGGGAGGCTTCTTTATTTCTGTTCAAATGATCAAAAGTACATCACTTCAATGCCAAATGGCTACAATACTGATCTGGTCATTTTTTTTCTAGATCTCAATAATCCTACAAAGAAAATGGCACGCAAAACGGATGTCCAGAGCTCCCAGAAATGGTCCAACAACATCTCCTCCTCAAAAGCTTCTTTGCATCAACTTGACTTTGGCTTGGATTTTCCTCAGCATAACTCTGCTCTGGCTACTCTCTAATTTCCTCAAACAGGCCTGGTTTATATAGCCTTGAATTTGGTTTCTGAACTCCAACTTCCTCCAAGAATTTGGCCTCCAAAAATGGCCAATATCCCCCAAAAATGGAGGGAATCAACCAAAAATAGGCATAGTTACAACTAAAAAACCAAATACATTGTATCAAAACCCACTTTATAAAAGTTATTGGGAGCTATCCCCCTCCATTGGTGTGTGCACCCTGATTCTCAGTCATATGGGGGGCCATGTGGCCACGTGCCCCCATGCACTCCCCCCCCTCCATACGCTCCTACTCCTGGTCGCTTGGTGCTTTGCATGGGACCAACCATTTGAATAACCGCGTGCTCCCCTATTTGTGGGCTCTCGGTCCTATGGCATATCCATAGGACCACGGGTCCAATTTGTTACAACCACCCGTGCATTTGGTTTCCCTGGGCTTTGGTTACATGGCACGGTTATATGTTGTATGCCGAGGGCTGGGGCTAAGCCCCGACCCTTTTCCCCCTCAGTTTAAACTTTAAAACGAAAAACAAATACAATTTTCACCGAATAGATTGCAAGCACCACCGACCGCCCGGGTGGATAGCCCATTCTTCCAGTCCGTTCACCTGCCGGGAGGTCATGGGTTCGATCCCTGGCCATGCCATAACCAAATTTTATATAACAACCAACGAACCCATCTCGGGGTGCCATGTGGCAGCCCTTGACTGGGCCATGTGGCACCTCATCAACAAACTGGTGAATGTCACACGTCATCTGCTGATTCACCCATGTCACTTGCCACTTGTCAACTTCCATACTGCCACCTATCAATCTACCATGTCACCTCCTGATGTCACCCGTGCCACGTGTCACCCTTTTAGTGGTGACATGTGTCACCTCCGGATAATTCCAACTGTACGTCAAACCGACCTATCACACTCTGCCATGTGTCGTCATCTGAGCATGCCACGTGTTATCTACCAAAGCTTCCACATCAACTGTATGGACCATACGATCTACACAGTCAACATGACACGTGGACTATACAGACTGTACAGTCATCCCCTTTTTTGCCTGTTTGACTTTTCAGATAGAATGCGATATCTTCTCCATACGGAGCCTGTTTGACAAAGTAAATATACCACTAGAATCAGGAAGACGAGATGGACGCAATGGAATAGGTTTTGTTGCATTCTAAGCACTTTCATTTTTGAGCATTTTTCAAGCCCTATCAGGCTTCTGGATCCGATTTTGGATCACATAAACAAGTGCATCAACCATGCACTGACCTATACCTCAACCTGCACCATGAACGAGTGCATCAACCATGCAACAAACCTATACAAATAACCTATCACAAAAACTTGTCCAAACAACCTATCACAACAACTTGTCTCATCAATCTTATCAACCAAATTAGATCTACTCACCAAGATCAATCACCAAGACAACTCTCAAAGATGTGCATCAACCGACCATAACACAACAACTCATAATCATCACCAAGATCAATATGTTCTTATAATAATACAAGTATGCTACATCATCCATAAACCATGTGTCAACAATACTACTAACAAGTGCCTCCAACCATGTACCAAGTATGTACCAATCATGTATCAACTACTCATCAACTATGACTCATCAAGATGTACCAAAATCATCAACTATACACCTCATGTATGTGCAAAATCATCAACTACTTGTCTCAACCATGTACCCAAAATTTACCTTAACCAAAATCCCTCATCAATTTCATCATCCAAATATGATTTGTAACTCTCTAATAGACCTAGTGTATATGATCACATACCTGCAAACCTTCCTTAACTTTAACAACAACTTGAAACAATCATAAATTTGTACCTATAATGAATAGAGGTATGAAACTGAGATACAATTTTCGTCAGTGTTTTATATGAAATTCCTCCAGGTGTCACTACTTGTAACCTCTCAAAAAAGGAGTTATAGCAAAAATGGAATACCTTGTTGAATTCTGGCGTATTCTAGAGAGATACCTTGCAGAGCATGCCCCACACAGAACATTTTTTGAATAGATATGAAAATGTTACAAAACATACTATAGACTATACTCTAACCAAAAAAATTGTTCTTACTGAATTTGGATATGTTATTAAGAAGTTATGGCGTTTTTACCCAAAACACCTATTTTAGACTAGTTTCGGGACTAGACACAAACCCTATTTTCCATGGAGTGTAACTCCAAAACTACAATGACCCACAAGATGAATTTATTACCACAGATACTTAGATATGTTTCCTCAATTTTATATCACTTTAACGGTTTGATTCATTCTATAAAAAAATTTATTGCGAAAATGGTGAGATGATGTGTAAATAACATACCTTAGAAAGCATCATCAAAAGAATTTATCCTTGAATTCCGACCTTCTTGTTTTCACCTTCCCTCAGAAATTTGGCTTATATATCATTTGGTTACCTTAAAAACCTATAGATATTCAATATTCTCAAGTGTTATCTAACATGATAGAGCCTTGCCTCTTATTTATACTCTCCAAGTAGCTTCCTTAAAAACATCTTCTAGGTCACTTTGCCCACTTTCCTTATTTTAGAGTTAACCCACTTCTAATTTTTCCATTAAATTTATTATTTAAATAATTTATTTGTATTCACTTTGAATTATAGTACACTCATCACTTCACTTTATTATTTACCTTCTAAAATCTATTAAACCACTTTGACTACTTTGACCTTTTGGGGCTTCTAGATAACATATGAGGGTCCTCCAACTTCGTAAGGCCATAACACTCAAACTGTGAGGAGTTATGTGACATTCAACATAACACCAAAAATGGAATGAAATGTACTATCCATATAGAATAGTATTACCTACTAATATATCAAATCTCATACCATTATCCATCAAACAAAATTGGCTCCATTACCCATACTTGGTTTCTCCAACTTCTCATGGCCATAACTCTCTAACCGCAAGGAGTTATGTGATGTTCCACATACCACCGGAAATGGAATGAAAGGAAATATCCATATAGGATATTTTCACTAACAAATTCACTAACCTTCATCTCATTATTCCACAAATAAGCATGGGTTCTCTAACCATACTTCTAGGATAATTCAATTTGCAAGGCGTCTTCTCGTGAGGGATTTCATCATAAGGGGACACTTTGGAGTTCATCCATTTGTACTTATTATCAACCATGACAAGAGAATAATGAGTCAGATTTACATCAAACAAACTTGGGCCCATTACCCAAACCTTGTGCTACTGGAATTCGCTACCAAACTTTCTCCAAGGGTTGACATCAATCACTAAGGGTTGACATCAATCTACAATATCACTCTCTGATAGTTGAAATCAATGACAACCAACAATCCATACAAACTATCCATCAAACTAAGCCAACTATCTGACAAATTCATCAAAAAAAAAATAACCATCTTATTCTCGACCATTATATCACTTTTTTCTTATTACAAGCCCCTCACTTTCCAAGAAAGATTTAAATTTTCCCTATTCTATTGTCATGAATTTCATTAGAATGAATGGGTTTTTAAAAGGAAGAAGTTGGGCATTGATTGGTGCTTTTATGTTAGCGTGATTGTTTTATGGAATTTCTTAAACAATACTTCTAGTGTTTCCCGACCATTATACCACATTACGCTCATTAAAATCACCTCATCCTCCCAATAGCCTTTTTCACCCCCTGTTTGGACAATAATTGATTGGTGATTTTATGGATGGATTTCATGTGCTTCTATGGTAAATGATAAGAGAAAAAATTTAATTCTATTTAGGTAGAGTTAATGCATGGATGATTAAGAAATTTTCATGACATGTTTTGGATATTACTATAGGATGATATTTTTCAGCAGAGGTAGTAATGGAAGAGGTAATAGAGGCAAGGGAAATTGGCAAGGGGGTCACAGAAGACATCGGTTCCCCATATATTTTGATGATGACCCACAATAATTGAACCATCATTTCCAATATGGATTCTTCAACCTAGTAGGCCAAGGATTCCTTCAATCTTGACCTGAAATACCACCCTTTCAAGCACATCATAACCTTTATGACATCCCATACCCCCATCATGTGTTGATGCGACCATAGAATCCCTCCAATGATGGTTGGAAAGAGATTTTCCACCAACCTTTTTTCATCACCACGGTTGGCCCAATGCATAATTTCCATTACCCCCTCCACCACCAAAAAATCCAATTGTCCAAGTTGATTCTGCTCTCTCACCTATGAATTCATCGCATGGAAGTAAAATATTAGAAACAAATGTCTCCAAGATCATACAGGATAAAGGAAAAGAAATATCCACTCACTCCATCTCATCTAAAGAGTCTACCAAATCAGTCTCCTCTCGTCTTCATCTTAAGGATGCTTTTTCTCATGTTATTAGTGCAATTCATCCTCAAGGATATAACCAGTCGAAGGCTGCTACAAATAAATCAAAGGGGGACAATAGTTAAAAGAGGCCTAATTCCTCTCATAGTAAATATGACTTCTAAACTCTGGTTATGTTATTTATTTTTTTTGAGGACAAAACTTCTATTTTGGCATTGTTTATCACAAAATCATATATTTCGAGCATTTTAGATTGGACATTTTGGATATGATGTTATTTTGGGCACATGATTATATTACATTGTGTTGATATTTATAATTTGAGCATATATATATGAAGCATAAGTTACAAGGAGATATTTTTGAATTAAATGATTTGGATATTTTCTATGTCAGATAATTATAAAAGGAATTAATGGGAGTCACAAGGGGTCCGACCTATTTATCTATTATTTAGACCCTTAATTATATTTATTATTATTTACTTGTCTTAACTAATTAGTTAAGTTAATTTGACTTAACTAAAGAAAGGTAATTGAACTACCCTAACTTATTGAGGAGGAATAAAAGCTCAACGAGATGAAGTGACAAGGGGGAGGAATAGAAGGAGAACTACAACCATAAGGTTTTCTCTATACTAGTGAGATACTTTCAAATTTCATTCATTCTGAGTTTAATAGAAAGATTAATCTTGTTGATGACAACAAGGCCTTACTGATGGAAACATGATTCAAAAACTGAATCACATATTTCAACAACTTGTTTTAAAAGTGTTTGATTTATATTTCATAGTCTGCATATTTTTTTTCTTCATGAATTGAGTTTCATGACTGATAAAGAATATATTGCAGAGTCAGGTAACAAAATTTTGTGGCAAGCTGACCCAAATATCTATCTTTGGTTTTCTTCTTGATTGTCATATTTTTTTTGTATGGTTCCCATTGAAGGCTTCTAAATTTGTTTTTGGTCCCTATGTCATATGGGTTTTTAGAGAGAACTTAGTTTTGTATCTCAGAATGAAATAAATGAAAATCTGATTATTGTTTCAGTATCACACATGTGTTTTAATGACCTGTTTCATTATTTTCCTTTGATATCCATATATACATTTGTATAATTTATCTACACATTTATGTAACTGTGTTTAAGCTTACTTATTTTTCATTGATATATACAACACATAAAATTCATCCTTAGTCCTTTGTAATTAATACTTGTGGATTAAGAAATTGTTTTTTAGGCTATAAACCCTGGGTGACATTCCCAACTATCTTTTCTTAGCCCAACAATATCTGAAAATGCTTGATTAAGGTTTTCCATACCTTTTCCTCAACATGTCATCCCCCATATTATGATTATTAAATATAAATAATATTAATAATATCATAAATATAATAATTCTTCTAAAACGATCATAATAAATACTTATTGGAATAAATAACAATAAAGACATGTATAATAATTATTCTAAAGGGGGTCATAATAAGTGTTTACTATGGATATTAAGGTAATTAAAGAGAATGATAAAATAAGTAATCGTAAGTAATAGAGAAACCCTAAAGTAAAATAAATAATTAAATAATGGACTCTAGGGATTAGGTTCTTTACCATGAATGGACTCTATATAAAGAGGTAAAACGATTAGAAAAGGACATCTCCATTTGACACATCTCTCTTTGGATGAAGATATGGAGAGGGTAAGGATAATGATTCACTGACATGGTAGTAGATTGAGGCTCAAGGATGACCTGCTACCAATATTAGAATAGCAAGGTCTACGGTTGGATGGAGAGTTATCTCCCACTGTGTTTCAATTTTCCAAGTCAAGGATTAGGATTTGGCTATGTTTATGAAGTCAATGGGTTGTAGGTAACTTCCTCACCTCTGTGAGTTGATTAAATTTAATTTATGGTTTCCTTAATTACAAATTATTGGTTATTTTACCCGATAGATTATCGGTTTATCTTTGTTGGAACTTGGGACATTATAGTTAAATCCACAACAAATTGAGGATATTTAATGAGTGAACTCAATCCCATAGTTGCAATCAAAAAATATTGTAGCTAAATTGATTAACTAACTACTAGTAGTAAGTGTTAGTATTGGATTTGATCCATGCATTAGTTTACACAATGATTGAGATTAGGGGGGATAAAATTCCAGATAAAAAGGTCAAAAGGAAGCTTAGAGAGATCATTTAGTAGAGAGACAAAGCATATGGTAAAAATTCAAGAAATTTTACAGTGATAAATCAAGCCCTAAGGGCCCTGGGTTGAGCTTCATATACTTGAGGGATTATTAGGAGCATAAGGGATCTTACCACACTCAAAAAAGGTTTGATCCTCCTTTCACTACATGACATATCATAAGAATGAGGCTTAAGGAGGAATAACTTACAAAGTTTCATGGAAAATCATCGAATGACAAAAAGAAAGCCTGATCAATTGTAGGGAATGCATGTCACATCAGAAAGATGTTGGGAAGTTAACACAACATTGGGGCACAATGATGGTTTTAAGAATATATGTGGAGAATAGAGGATGGTGTCACATGGTGAAATATGGAAAGGTAAAACCACTCCCCTAGGTTCACGAAAATGATACTATGGTCTTGATCGATTACCTATATGCCAAATCATCACATATCTATCCATTCTCGTAGAACCACCTAGAACTAACATATGATTCTTCCTTGACATTGAGAAAGATGATGAGGAACTCAACTTTTTGAGCTTGCCAAATATTTCCACCTATAACAAGAAGTCCCACTAGAGTTTTTGGTTCTAATATTGAGCCCAACCACACATATTTCAAGTCCCTTAGTACACTTAAATTCCTACATGGACCAATTCCAAGATGCCATGTGTCCACTGATCCATGCTGATGTTAGCATGATGTCATCCAAATTTCACATGTTTTCCAAAAATTTGACAGGATCCAAACCATAGGGAAACAGATGCATGTTTCAAATAGAGGCACAAGGGAGAATGTTTCAGGAGAGTGGGGGATTTACTAAAAACCTTCCAAATAAGTTGGAAAATATGTGATGTATAACAGTATATCCTTCACCCATCATCATATCCATGTTTGTGTTCATCAAAGGAATACAATCATTTCCTCATCATGTGCATTCAGGCAAACTTGGGATATTCATCGATCATATCAAGCATGGAAAATTTTTTTCTCTTGTTAAATTTAGGCACGCTCACGTGTCAAGATATTATAAGGGAGAACCATAGAAAACATGAGACACCAATATACGAGTAATATGGTCTTAGAAGGTGAGTTACTCGGATTCTAGGTGTTTCATATGATGACCTGCCTATATTGACCCTCTGTCAAGGAGTGTATTCTAAACCATATTGGTTGTATATGTTGGGAAAGTGTGTTTTACATTTCTTTTAGAAAAGAATGTCCTTCTCTAGTGTCATTAGCTTGACCTTGTTGATGAAAATGAATTCGGGAATCTAGCCTAATGTGCAACACCAATCCAATCTATGCACTAGAGAAGCCTACAGCATAGGATTCACGGGATTGATAAATTGTGTTATATGTCATTGGGTGTTTCCAGTTGGAAGGAAACATTTATCTTATCATCTCGAAAACTGAGAAAAAAGGTTCATAATGAAATAATGGAATAAATTGAGCCACCCAAAAATATTTGAATAAAGGCTCAACTGGATGAGGAGAACACACCCAAGAAGAGTATCAACAAGACCCATCTGGTGGTAAAAATTGGTTTCTTCCTACTAAAATTAGGTAAAATTAGATGGAAAGCTAGGAATGGTTGGAAAACTAGATGTGGTCTCAAGATTCTAAGAATGTAGAAACCATTTTTAATAAGAAATATTGGTCTGAAGGAGCGGTTTCTCTCAAGTAGAGGAATATATAAATCATCACAAGGAACTCATTTTTAGGGTCCACACTTTTGGTAATTTAAGAGTATCTTATACCTGAGTTGTTTGATCAAGATCCCCTTAGAGATAAACCAATTTTCTAGGCTACAGGCTTTAAGAGATTCATCCCTTTCATTATCCTTTAGTCTATGTTTCTTTTTTGTTTATGTGTTCTTGTAAAATCCATCCCTCTCAGCTCATGGATTCTTGTATCATATCCCCATTAACAAATGCTAGAGAAACAATTTTAATTACATGTATAGTGTAACTTCATGTTGTTTATATTATGATTTTGAAGTAATTTCCTCTTAATGTATGACCACTTCATGTCACTTTTTCTTGTATTTAATGATGTGCAGAGGGAACCTACATGGATTTAAATATATGAAAATGTTTATTGTTCGATGCATGGATTAATGATCTAGTACAATTGTTATAAGTATTGAATTCTTAATTGCTCAACACATTATTCTTTCCACAGATTGTGAGATTCACCTTAAAGTTTCCTCACATGTTTATTTTTTATTTCTTATGAATCCCATCCCTTATCAAATTAAACTAAAATTGTTTGAAGCAATAGTGGACACATGCCTCTTAACATTAAATGTTTTGATATTGGTTCTGGTATTGTTTGGGGGCTGAGAGTTCCGTAAGAGTTAGAGAAAAAATTACCCATAATTTTTCATAATTTATATTGTTATCAACATGGCTCTAAGGCTCACTCCAAGTCTCATCCCCTAGGATTCCTTGACATAGTTTCATTGACATCCTAGAACATCTCGAGGGATGATAGTAAGGAAGATGAAATCATACTAGATTCCATATGTTTGATGAATATGCCATAGTTGAAAACCTTTAATGATCATTCCAAACTATCCCTTTTATCACCTACAAAAAAAATAAAGTAGACAACTACAAATGGGGGTAGTTATGTGATAGCTAACTCTCAAAAAAATGATTCAAAGTAAAGAAATTGTATCAATTAGTGCCCAAATAATTTATATGCTTAAACATAATCATCATGAATTAAAAAAAAAGTGATTGATGGGAAAGAGGTCTCTTTATTAATAATAACAAGACAAAGGTAGTTACCACTTGTATCTATTATGACACTACTATGAAATTTGATTTCAAGTCCCTCTATGTTATGACCCAAGGGGGGAATATATATGGCTAAATGTATAGGATATGACCCCAAGGGGGATCATATAGATCAAAATACTCAAAATATCATAAAATTATAAAAGTACAAACCATGTATAGAATGTCAACGTGGAGCACAACTTCAAGATAGATAAGTTACACAATAACTCCTTAAAGAATAGGGGAACCCCCTCCAAATGACCAAATACCTTTCATAATTCATAATTCACATGTCAATAATGAATACATGATCTCTTATATATAACTATGCATGCTTGCACATGAGGCCCCTTTATCACTAGGCCAACCCTATTAGATATCTATTTACATATTACATGTACATTTAGGCCCATATATGCCCCCCCTTGGGGTCATATCATATACATTTAGCCATATATATTTCCCCCTTGGGTCATAACATAATACCCTCCTTAAAAAATCTTTGTCCTCAAAGATTTGCATTTAAAGCCTTCAAATGTGATGAAACCAAGTTATATTATTTTTTTATGTTCCTGCTTTCTTCATTCCATTGTTCATGATATATCCATCCAAAATCAATTATTTTCGGTCTTAATACTTGGTGTCTAGTTGTTGAATAGTTTTCTTTCCTTTGATTCCATGTATTTTTGTTGAATCTTCTCCAATTTGTAGTCATTGTTGGTCTCTGATAATATCTTGTTGAAGAGTAGTTTGGTGATCCCTTGTTCCATGAATATTGACAAGTATTCCATCTTCTTCCTTCGTACTGTTGATATTGTCTTTCTTGTCTTCCTTGAAATGTTTCTTGGTGTTGCTTTTCCTTTTGTATATATACTCTTATTATATTGGTATTGAGGAATTATTATGGGGTATTTTGATTCTCATTGACCATTATAGATTGACCCTGGTTCATAACTAAGAAGATTCCAAACAAAAGGCCGTAAATATTATCAGCCCCTCTAGTAAACTAGAAGGCAACGCAGTACACATGATGTACTATGTAGTCTCACTCGAGATAGCTCTATGGGTGGCTGCAATACTCAGGTGTTTTCAACTTTAGATTGAGTGATATCCATGTTTGTGTGTCGTAATCTTTATTCAGTCCATTTAACACCGAGTTATAATATTTATTCTATGCATGCATGCAAAATACTAGATCTACTTATTTACTTCATTCATTCAACATTCATCAACTGATCAGACACAAAGATGCATTCATTCAGTCACATAACATAGGGTTACCATGTTTCACCCCCTCCTGGGCTATGTCAGCAAAGATTTGGTTCTCAATATTTTATTATAGTTTGGAAATAACCCACACCACGCATGGTTACAATATTAGTTCTCCCTCTTTCCTAGATGCTCCTCGATCCCTATGAGGATGACTAGATTGCACCAGGCTCCTCATCCTGTGATCTAGCCCTCAGGATCGAGTTGCTCACTCCTTCCTTAGCTCACCAACTGAATGAGTCATACAGTTCTTACATCTCTCTCTCCTTTTTCCCTCTATGTCCCTCTTGTGTCCCTTCTCTCCCCTAAGCACTACTTATTTATATCCTTGGCTCACCAACCATTGAAATGTATTATAAAACCCCTAACCCTAATGTCATTAGGTTTCCCATGCATGCATGCATGCTAATTTTACTTCCAGTTTTCTTTTTCCTCTTGCATGATTCTCCTCCAAAAATAACCCTTCTTTTTTATTTGGCCTGCATCCAACAGGCCCCCAAAAATGACATGTGGCTCATCCCGATCCACCTAAACCTTGTGCACTTCATCGATCTCTCATGCGATCGCCTGAAACTTCTTTGTGATCTCTTTTTCTTGCATTTGAGACTGCACGGTCTTCTCTTTGAGTGCGTCCAATACCTTCACTGCAATCTTGTCGTTGATCACCCCTATGCACTTTTCCTGAGTTTGTGCCATGTTCTTTTTTACGTCTTGTGCATGCACAATGACCTATGCTTCTCACTCCTGAAGTGGTTCCATTTGAGCTTGGCAGTCCTTCTTCTATGCCTGCACAACTATGAAATTTACCTACAGTTTATTCATATCCTACACTCCTCTGACATTCTCTATGATATGCATTGTCTTCTTCCTCTGCTTGAGGTCCTAGATAGTTTCTCCTATCCTTTCTTCTTCCTGGTTCCACTCTTGGACCTATTGATGCTCTTCCATCTTTTCCCATAGATGTGTTTCCTTCTCTAACAAGTTTGACTGCCACATGGACTTGTCACTCCATCTCCTTTATCGACATTGTTGCTTCCTACTTCCTCTTCTCCTTCACTTCTAGCGGAGTGGTAGGTACGATATTTTCTTGGAGTTGCTTGATATCCTACCTGTATTGATCAATTGTCTTGACAATATGATCAATATTCTATGTCGATGTGAGCTATGGTTCCTACATTCTTTTTGGGCTTTTGTTGTAGGCTACAACCAGTTCCTTCTCTAGCCAATTCAAATGGTATTTTTCATCTTTGGTCTTAATATTGGCCTGCTCAAGTACCAATTAAAATGCATCCTGATTTTCCTTTGTCTACTACAATTATGTTGCATCTCTGTGTGTGCATGGTTGTACTACTGCACGATGTTGACTTGCAGTTTATACAAGGATTTGGTTGGTATCCATGTCATTACCAACTATATTTCGGCCAAATCCTTCAGGGGTGTCTACCCCATGATTTCATCCATGCGCAACATGTTGGGTGTAACATGAAATGTTGAGCTCAATTTTGTTGTTGTCTAGATCATGTCATGCTCGCTTGATCCAACCTCACCTCCTATCTATGATACTACTGAAACTGATTCTATTCCTCTGCCGACCCCTTGCATTTCTTTGAGTTGCTAGAAGAGTTTCCTCATGTTTTCCAAATCCTCCTCAATCTTATCCCTTTGGCGTTGAGCATTGTCAAAATCCTCCACTGTGCAATCCTGGACCATTTGTTCCACAAGGTCCACATCGTCCTGTGTGATCGTGTATTTTAGTGGCATTCTATGCACCTTATATTTCTTACACACACACCCCATTTGTATGACTAGAGTCTTTTTCTAGCCTTTCTCCTGCTAAGTATCACTTGATGTGGTTCCTTGTGCTATCTCAGTCTATTTCTTCTATACCTATGGTACTTGGGTGTTGTTATTCTTCCCCGCTTGGGTGCCTTTCTTGGATACCCCCCCTTTTTTCTGTTGCACCTTGTTCTGACCTATCCTTGGCTTCTTGGGCACTGTTATCTCTTCAACATGTGTCTATCCCTACCCTACCTCCTCCTCCATACCTATAGGAATTTATTGATTCAAGACTAGAATTCTCTAGTCATCATTCCAATCCTTGATGGCCATCTCTATGTACACCTCCTTGATGCAGTAGTGCAGTTGTAGCCATTGATTGTCAGGATCCTTCCATGCTTAGATCCACATTGCATTCCTAGTCTCTTTGAAGTTGGTTGTGACCTAATATTGTGTGATCATTTCTAGTGTAACCCACCAAGTGTTGGCGATGCTCTCCTATAGGTCATTTTGATATCCTTCAAATATGGTTGCATTCTCATTTCTGTCCTTGGTGTTTGAAGTACACCCCAACAATAGGTATTGCGTTGCATGGAAAGGATTAGGTCTTGTCACAAAGAATGAATACTTAGGATCCTTCCATATGATCAAGGAGATTAGGATGAGTAGCCATTAATAGTGTTTTTTTTTCCCCAGGTCTTGCATGTCCTTGCAATCTTCCAGTAATATATTCAACAAATACGGGGCCCAACTGAGTGTGGTGCCCTCTACACATTTTTCTACAGCAACAACAACCCCAGAAAGGACTTCCCCCTTGCAACATTTCCTAAGTAACTTGCATGACATAATTTTTGTGGACATTCTTGTGGTTGTGTCACTAATACACTTGATTATGACTCTGCACGACCCCATTTCAGTACCATACTTATTATTCATTTCCTTGGCTAGTACCTTCTCCTTCGTCTTGTCCTCAAGGAACTGCGTGGGTTCATCCCCTCATGATGGAAGCCCTGTGATGTATGAAATGAGCTCTATGTCTATTGAGATGACCTGTTCCAGCCACATGTATCCTCCATGAGTAACTCCCATCAACTGCTTGATGCATTTGTTTTGCGTATTTTCCCCTCCCAAAGTGTAGGATGTCCAATAGGTCTAGAATCCTATTTTTAGTCAGTCCAACTGCCCACTAGACTGGTTGGTTTATTGGTTTTCCAAAGGGTCCTATACCCATAGTCTGTAGGTAAACTTTCTTGGCAAACTCTAGGAACTTTTTCATGTCCATAAAATCATGGTATGAGTACCTCAATTTCTCCAAATGACCTAACATGTTACCTGCAATATGTACCCCTTCCAGAATGCATAGAAAGATAATGGTTGTGGAGGCCTACCTACGCAATGACCTTGGTATCAAATGTTTTCTCTTCTGTTGTGGTGGCTGACTCGAGGTTTTAGACTCCATTGTTCTCTCTTCGACATACTCATCTGCTTGTTTGGTGACATCTTCCACTGTGCCCTCTTGTGGTTTTTCTGGCATGGTTGTGTGTGACATTTCTGGTGTGGTCATTTCTTCTTGGTTCAAGACCATCCCATTAACTCTCGAGTCTTCTTCAGGGTTCTTGGGGTGTGAGTGATTTTCTGCATCCTCATCCTGTTGGCCCTGTCCCTCTTCTGGCACATCAATTTCCATGCCCACTGGTGTTTTATGATGGGTTTCCTCCACAATAGCTGTGGAAATTCCTAGTGTCATATCAGGCAATGGGATTTCATCCACATTGACAACTTCTGAAGGCCTAAGTGGTTGTTTTTCACTTCTTTGTGCTTGCGGTGGGGATCTAGAATTGCTTCAAGGTCTTGTTCCCATATGACTTGGTTCTCCTAGTTTGGGTGGTGCCATGTTGTTAAGGGTGTTTTCCATTGATCTTATTGGCCTGTGTAACCTCTACAAACTTCTCTCTCGGCTATGTATATTCTATTTCTCTATTTTTTTATTCATTTCACAATAACCTTCCCAATCCCGTGTACTAGATTGTATATGAAATGTGTGAAGATTCTCAAAGATGTTACCCAATTTGCATTTTAATTGAACCGACGCTTCCCATGTACTTGCCATTATTTTCCTTTCCATGGCCATTTGGAGCGATTAATGCGGTGTCTCGCTAATCATTTTTTTCATTTAAGTTTGATAGTCGTCATCTGCTTGCAGTTATTTGTTGTATTCGTCTTTCCCATTGTTTCTTCTTTCCCATTGTTTCCCTTTTTGTAGTGATCGTTGGAATTTTCTCCATTGTGCTATCATTTCCGAGTGTGATC
This sequence comes from Picea engelmannii, assembly GCA_009831015.1. NCBI lineage: Eukaryota > Viridiplantae > Streptophyta > Pinopsida > Pinales > Pinaceae > Picea > Picea engelmannii. The sequence continues at coordinate 705,646 of ML777632.1, forward strand.
TCTCATTCTCCATTTTCAGCACACTATGCCTTTGTTGATATCTTTTGATGTCCAATGTGGTATCTCCTCTTTGTTTTTTATTTATTTATTAAGTGATAAGAGGTTGATTGTCCCTATACATCTTCAGTCGACTCCCATTGATCATCCCTATGAGTTATGTTCCTCCTAAATCTTTCAGCTGTACAACTCTCCCATCAGTGACGGTCTTTACTTCATATTGTCCTAACCAATGCACTCTGAGTTTTCCTGGGTGTTGAAGGGATTTACTTTCATACACTAAGAATAAGTCTCCTTCCTTGAAATCCTTTCTCTTGATATGTATGTCATGCCAAGATTTTTCCCTTGATTTTTGTACTTCTTGGTGGAACCCTGCTAGAATCCTATCTTCCTCCATCATCATCAGTTGATTTGTCCTTTCCTATACTGCACCTCATTCTTTCATGTTTGTAATTTTTGCTACGCACATACTAGGTACCAGAAATTCTAATGGCACCACAACTTATTTTCCATGCACCAATATGAATGGTGTTTGTCCTATCAATTTCTTGCATGTGATCCTATATGCCCACATTACTATTGGTATCTTCAAGTCCCAATCATCCCTATTTACTTTGCAGATCTTTGTCAGTGCATTTTCAAGGATTTTTTTAAAGGATTCAACTGTTCCATTTTCTTGAGCATGATATGGTGTAATATTTTGATGATGAACTTAAAATTCATCATTCATAGACCTAACAATGTTATTGATGAAGTGAGTGCCTTGGTCACTCATCAAAATCCTCGAGCAACCAAATCTAGTGATCACTTTCTCAAACAGGAAGTGTGTTGTTGTCTCTGCATTGCAATATTTTACTGGTGTTGCTTCGGCCCATCTTGTCAAGTATTATGTCACAGTGATAATGTACCTCGCTCCTGACCTTTTTGTTGGTTGGTTAATTGGTCCCAAAAAGTCTATTTCTCTTTTTTCAAATACCTGCAAAGTTACTTTTGGTTGTAGGGGCATCTCATCCCTTCTATTCAGTTTACCGACCCTCTGATATACATCACATTTCTATCAATATTCCTTTGAGCCTCTATGCATGGTTGGCCACCATAATCCTACACACAATACCTTATGCACGGTATCTTTTCCTCCACAATTTCCTCCTATTATTCCCTTGTGGGATTCTTATAATATCCTTGGTCTTTAGTGTTCAGGCACACATCATCTCAACATGACATCTGCACCCATTTTGTATAAGTGTCCTGCAATTAACAAAAAGTCTACATCCTTGACTACCAGATTTTTCTTCTACACAGTGTTGTATTCATGTGCCACAATCTCTATACTCAAGTACTAGATAATTTCTAAAAAGTATTCATCAACTATTTGTATTGAAAATAGCTATGCATCGAGAAAGTTATCTTCTAGATTCATGGGTTCCTCTTCGCCAGTGATCCTCGATAGGTGATCAGGTCCCGCATTCAACTTTCCTGGTTTGACTATTACTTTAAAGTCAAATTATTGAAACAACAACAACCATATACAAATTATCCCCCCCCCCCCAACACTATCTTGTTGATGAGGTATTTGAGCGCAGAATGATCTATGAACATCTTGAAATGTTTCCCCAATAAATAATTCTTGAATTTCTGAAGCGCATAGACCATCGCTAAGCCTTCTCTTTCTGTGGTATTATAATTTTTCTTCGATTCTGACAGTTTTCTACTAGCAAATGCTATCAGATGGTCCAATTCTCCTTCTCTTGGTTGCACCATAATAGCTCCAAGTGCTATAGTTGATGCATCTACATGTACATGGAATGTGTTTTTCCAATCTGGGAATACTAGTATTGGTGTTGTTACCATCTTCTCTTTTAGGGTATCTACACCATGTTGACAGTCCTCATTCCACTGTAACTTTGTGTCTTTCCTTAGAAATTTCTCCATTGGTGTGGTGATCTGTGCATACCCCTTTATAATTTTTTTGTAGTATCATGTGTGTCCCAATGTCACTCTCAATTGACAGACTATTTTTGGTGGTGGTAGGTTAAAAGTTACTGCAATATTGGCAGGATCTACTAGCAAGTCATGCTTGCATACTATATGGCCCAATTTCATCCCAAAAGATGTTCTGAAGATGCACTTCTTGATATATAACGATATCTGACACTTCCTGAATCTTTCTAATATCAGTCGTAATACCTCTACATGCTCTTTCAATAAATTATAGACTATCCAATCGTCTAGATATACCTGTAGGAATTGGTGGATAAATTCTTTAAATGAAGATATGACTACTCATTCAGTCCAAACAACATGTGATTTTATACTGGTAGGATCCCCATTCCATGAAAAAAGTGGTCTTGTATCTATCTTCTTGTGCTATCTTTATATGATGGTATCTTGAGAATCCATCGATGAATGAATAATCTTCCTATCCTCCTACATTCTCCAAGACTTCATTTGTGAACAGGGTAGGGAACGGGTCATGTAGGCATGCATCGTTCAACTTACTCAAGTCGACACATATTCTTATCCCTCCTTTTTTATTCTATTGAGATAGCATCAGGCTTACCCATTCAAAATATTATATAGGTTCTATGATTATAGCCTCCAACATCCTATCGATCTCATCTTTGAATTTTTTCTTATATATCAGGTTTAGTCTGTATGGTCATTGTCTGATCGGTCTTGCCTCATCTCTGAGAAATATATTCATTTATCCTAAGACTCATACTATGCCTTTCATTTATGTGAATGTTTTTGGGAACAGGTCATTGTACTCATGCAGTAACTCTATTATACTTTCCACTATTTTCTCATACCAATAGTCTCCAATGCTGGCCATTTTGGGATTCTCAACCATCTCGATGTTGACTTTCTTCACCTTGATCAGCACAAAACTTACTTCTAATTCCAGAGGTGGACCTTCCACTTCTCTCTCACCTTCAACTTCCACAATCTGAATATTGTGCGGGTCATCTTCATATGGTGCTTCTTCCTGCACATGGTAGCATGACAGTAGTTATTTCACTATCTGTCTATTTTTTTGTTGTTATTCTGTCATAAGTTCAACTTCTGGTTCCTTCATTAATATCACCACTCTGATTTATTTAAGTGTTGTGTCTATGTTGGGGTTCTCATGCTATATCTATGGATAAGAGCCTCTTATTTTCTAATACTTCATCTTCGTACTGTATTAAGAATTCTTCTAGGTCGTTCACCCCATGGAAGCTGGGAGGTTCCCTTATCTCTGTACCTACCCATCTTAATGCACAGTCTATTCTTGCACATCTTCTTGTGGAGACCTCATGTAACCTCTCTTTCCAATTTTCTAAGCCTGTATTTGAGTCTGACACACATGAGGTGATGCTTCTCCAAATGAGTACCCCATTTGCAGTTGGGTTTACATAATCTTCATCTCGTGCAGTTTTTATATACAACTAGTTAATTTCCTCCAGGTCCAAGAAAGTAGGCTCTACAAACCTTTCCCCTTCTGATGGGTCCAATGGAACAATGAATTTGTATTGTCTTAAATCAAAGGTCATCTTCCACGTCCTTACTTTTATTATGTCATGGTTACCAAAATCCCAATCCAAACCCATTAATGCCAGATAAGGTGTTGTGCCATCCACTATCTCAATTACTTCAAAGTCATCTTTAGTCCGCACTCCATCCAGGTATATTGTTACTACTTTTAGTATTTGAATTGATATAACTCTATGTTAATTTGATAGTTTCAGCTGAAATGGTGAATATCCTAATGTGGGCTCCCCCATACATTGCCATTTCATTTTGGGTAATACATTAAATTCAGATCCTAAATCCAGTATGATATCTCCCATGTTAAAATCTCTAATGTTGGCATTTAGCCTGAATTCCCTATTTGTTCTCCTCCTTGTATGTAGGTGATTGACTGTTTTCTATTATAACTTTCCTTCTTCTTATATGCTACATATTTATAGCATATTTTGTAATAATTTAATAGAGGATGGATCATTTAGTAGTCCAACACAGGATTGCAAAAAACCCTTAATGGTACTTACTTGTCCCATGGGTTGTGTTCCTTTGGTTTGATTGAACGATGGAGGCATCTCGTACTATGGTACTTCATTACAATGTTGCATGGTTGATGTCAATGCAATGTCTTGCTTCAAGAATTATTTTCTAGCTTGCTTGAATATATCCTTCTCGTTCTGTGTGTCAAACTGCTTCCTTGGTTCGACATTCCTCTTCACCCATTGATGTTGTGTTGGCTATTGTCATACTACGTCGTTTCCTATTTTATCTCCTCCCCATGTAAATATGTTGATGTTTCTTCCTTCATCCCTTGCTTCTACTGAAATCCACTGAACATTCTGATTGTTCTAATTTCTATTCTCCTAGATCTTCCCTAATAGTGTCGAGCATTCTTCCATGTCATGATCTAATGTGCGACAATACATACAGGTCGCTAGTGGAAGTGGACATTCTCATGTATAATGTCTTGGTTGTTGACAATTTTGACATACAATTGGTCCTCTACCTCTTCCAAATCCTCCTCTTTCTCTTCCTCCACCTCTGTAGCCAACTCGATCCCCTCACAACGCGTTATAATGAGGCACCTGGTTATACTGTGCGATATTGTAGTGTGGTTGCATGATATTATACTGTGGTTGCATAGTGTTTTATGGTTGTTTCACAGTGTTATACTGATGTTTCATAATGTTGTATGGGGCTAGTAATTGATTAAACTGAGGTGTGGCTTTCCCGATCATCATTTCTGCCTACACCCTATATGCATTTGATGTTCTTTCCCTCATCAAGTCCATGGTTCTGCAATCATTGTCATTGTGGCCTACTGACTTGCAAAAGATACAATACGATCTCTTTGGTACTGTATGGTATGTTTTCATCATTGGGAAGTGGTATGTATCGTGACCCTATTTATTACATATCTCGCACCATAGTCCTCCTATTGTTAATGGATTCGACATTCATGTTGCCATCTACTATGCGAATGTTGGACATTCATTCTTATGGTGTCCTTATGTACTACATGTGGTACACCAAACGACTTCTCTTTTGTCCTTGTTCTTGTTTTGGTTTATATGGAATGTTAAGTTCCTCAGATCCTCCTTCATCTCCTCGATGGCTGGATCTATCTTATGATATTGGTTCTCTTCCAGTTGCAGGGTTGCCTACAGATCATATGCCTGTGTCTAAAACTTCTATTGTCACAGTGGATATTTCAAGTGTGGTAACAATGAATTGACGAACATATGACTATGATGCATATCTGTCATGACGTATTTTATCTTTCCATTTTTTCGTTTGAACATTTGGTCAATCCCCCATACAAATTCCCCTGGTTTCTGTCTGATCTCTATCATCTCATTCATGTATTGATCCTCTGAACTTGGCTTCTGGAACTCATTTATCAGCAGCTTCTTTATATCTCCAATCATTTTAGTTGTCCCTGGCAGACTATTTGCAGCTAAATTGATATACCAATCCAGTGCACCATCTCTTAGAGTGATAGCTAACTGTGAAAGTTTAGTGTCCTCATTCATGATCTTTTTTTCTTTGCGAATATTTTCATAGATAAACAGGTGCTTATCCGAGTCCTCTGATGCCTCTCCTTTGAATTATGGTAACCTGATGGTTGGATCATGTCCTGCCATCTTGAATGTTGAACTACTACTTTCGCATAGTGTATATACTTGACTACTACTTATTGAACTAGTTCCTCCAGTTTTTGTTCCTTGTGTAGATGTACTTCCTGCTGTCTTACTTCCCCCGAAATTTGGTTGTCTAAACGGTGGTTTTCTTTGTGGTGTGTTAGTCACACATGGGTTTATGGGTTCCACACTGACACTGATATGGATAAGATTGCTTCCTTCTATTTCCTCTCTTGGACCTCTCATCTTCCTCTTGTATGTCGCACATATGATGTTGAACCTTGACCAATTTTTGGATATCCTTGGCCACTTTTGACCTATTTTGGGACTTCGATAGACTGTCGAAGGTGGAGCGCAAGTCGACGCAGAGATCGCGAGATCACAACCCCTTGTTAGGGATTTTTGGAGTTTGGGCTTATGTAATGGGTATAGGGATGTTAGCCCATGGGTTTACCCATGTTTAGGCCCTTTTTGTAATATAATAATGGATGTCTAGGCGATGTAAGAGAGGAGAGATAGCTCAATGCCTTGCTAAGTACAAATAATTGTTGTACATGATTTGTGCATGTTGTGTGAGACTTGTAAGGCTAAGTGAAAGTGACATTAATAGACTTTGTAAAGGCTTTATGCTATAACCTAGCTCAGGAAAGGAGGATCTAGAGAAGTGTGCACAGATCTCCTGTCCTATGCAGAGTAGGATTTTGTGGCTTTGTGCATGTATAAGATTGACAAAAGACAATAAAAGAGAAGAAGAGTTGGTGGACATAGCCCCAGGCTAGGGGTGAACCATGTATATCCTATGTTGCTATGATTTGTGTGATGTATTGATGTGTTTATTTGTTTACTTAAGCGCTTAAGTGCTTTGATATAGATGAATGATAGATAGATCCGTTGATACTTTTTTCTAATAATATGGATGAATGCTATATCTAACCTATGTGAATGTGCTTAGTTCTTGGATATACTAGATCTGGATGAATACTAAGATGCATTGTAATTAGAGTTTCATCTACGAAGTAGATACTAGTTAAATACTAATGAACTGTAACTACTAAGTGCTCTGTTAAGGTGTTGTAATCATAGATCTATTTCCTAGCTAAGGTTGCATACATATGAGTCCTGTAACCACCCTTTCCTATACCTTGGATGAGACCTCATCTGATTCACAGGTGTTTCCGAAAGGGCTAGTAGTTAGGGTTTTTTTGGTGCGCTCTTGAGCATTGAATCGTAGGTATTCCCTATGTGCCAAAAAATGGTTCTGTTGCCAGGACTTGAAACTATGATTGCTGGGAACTGAAGAAAAGAAAGAAATCTTTGTGCATAGATATGTTTCCCTAGTGTGCAGTATTCTACTTGACCTATAAAGCTCTATGCTAAGAAGAGGAGTCTGATCTAAAGAAAAGAGGTAAGATCTGAATGATTTGTGCTCTGAAAGAGGTAAGAATAGTGAAAATATTTAGATCTAGAAGCTTTGTGCTCTACTTAAAGGTAAGAAAAGTGAAAATTTTTATTTCAAGAATATGGATCTAGGTATATTTGATAATTTTTGTCCTAATTTAAAAAGTAGGGCACAACTTGATGAAATAAGATTGAATATGAGTAGATCTAATAGAAATAATGAAATATATGTTATTCCTATGCATATAATGAATGTTTGGACTAAAAAATGGATGTGGGATCCTAGAAAGAATTTTTACAGGTTAGCTACTATGATCCTAGTACATAGTACACGAAAGGTTGGGGATCATTTAAAAGAAAAAGAGGACTAACCCTATGTTACAGTTGCAGAATACCAGGACATTTGCTAAGGAATGCCCTGGTGGAAGACCTAGTTGTCTTTGTTGTAAATCTATGGACCATGAAGTTTTGGATTTCCCTAGAATGATTGCTAATCTTGAAAGAATGAATATGGAACAAGAAAACCCTAAGGAAGGCCAAGATACTAAAAATATGGCAGAACCCCAGATAGAATCAGAGAAAGTATTGATACAAATGAAAGAAACCCTAAATGATCACAAAAATATCAACTTATCAGAGATATTTAAAGAAAAAGAATGCATAGAAACAAGAGTAGGAGAGTTCAACATTGACTATGTTCTAGATGAAGAAACACAGGTGAATATCATGACATAAAGAACTTTGGAAATTTTAGGAAATCCTTCTATGATTCCTTCATTGGGAGGAATAGGATTATTTAGAGGAAAGTTGATAACCCTATGTAGAAGAATCACCCAGATAGCTATGAGTGCTCATGGAGGTTCGACAGAGGAATATTTTGAGGTTGTTAAATTCATTGAGAATAGCACCCCATTTTCTATGTTATTAGGAAAACCCTAGATTGAGAGAGATCATGCTAGAAGAAAAGAAGAGGAATCCCTAGAACAAAAAAAGGAAGAATTAAGAGATTTCATCACAAGGAGGATAACGCACTTGGTTTCAGAATAGGATAACAAATCGAAGTTGTTCAGGACTAGAAACTTGGATTTCGAAGTTTGGAGAACACAACAAGACTCACAGAAGAATGAAGCACCTACCCTAAATAAAGAAGAAGTATTACTCTCTAACCCTATGAAAGAATCTCAACAACGTGAAGTTTATATGAAAAAAGGGGATAAGAATCATAATGGAAAAATAAATACCAAGACAAAGATCACAGGGAAGAAGGCTAGAAAACTCAGTAAGAAGAGAGAAAAGTTGCAGAATGTTCCAGAGGGGACTTTGCAGAAGAAAGGTTTGGAAATCTGAAACTCCGCTGAGATATCAGAACAATGGAACATGGCACTTCTCCATGGTGAAGTGATTTGACTGTTGAAGTCATTATGACTATTAGATCGATGCCTCCGAATGGTTAGAACAACAATTATGACTGGAAATCTTGCCATCGAGTCGTTGGGACCGTGCCATAACAAGAAGAACTACATTGATGAAGTCTTCTCACCCATTGGAGAGATCCATTACCTTGATGTCTACTTAGTCCATCGACTATTGCACCGAGAACACTTTTTTGAATTGTGTCCAATCCAACAAGAGAAATCATTGCTACCGTGTTGTGTTTACTAATATCGACAACTTTTCTATTTCATTGAGTACTCATTCATCGACCTGAGTTATCCGATTGTGAGCGTGCATGTTGGATGAACTCACTACCATAGATAAATCAGTTGAAGAAGTTCTCATCGATATAATGGATGAGAGAGTGATGTCTACAATATTTCAAGCTTCCTCAATGAGAGGAATGCAATCCTCTCCATCGACTTCTTGCAAATACAGACCATCCCGACCAGCAGCCAAGAAGACAACCAAGCACCGAGATGACTTGGCGAACGCGAAGTTAATCCTGACTATCCTTCCTGACTACATCCAACCTCTAGTTGGCATGGTGAGTCATGATAGTTTCCTGAGGGACTTTGATTACACCATGGTTACTGGGTACCTCCCGAAGGGGATACATGTAGTTAGAACGCAGCAGGATAAAATCGCAACATTGAAATTCAAAAACTTCAACCTAGGGGACTGCAAGAATTATAGTATGCTCTCTGCTCATATATACTTGACTAGGACAAAGGGGAAGAACTCAAAAATCATCCCCCAACCATGGACCATGAACCTCGCGTAGTACAACATCCTGAATGTTATGAATATTCCACATTTTGGAAGGCACCAGGAGGTTAACACGTGTGTCAATCTATTGCTATCATGTTACCATGGTGGCTATCTATGGTTAGATAGACACATCATAGTCTATCCGACATTGATCCATAGGATCACTAGATTGAGCATGCAAGGACCCGACCCACGGGACTTCTACCCATGGAGGGCTATAGATTGCACATTGGCACAACAAATTAAATACACATATGGTGATGTAGAAAAGGGAATGCGAGGCTAAAAGGTAGCTTCCATATAGAATGGCGCAGTGTGCCTCCCCTATTAGTTGATCGCAAGAAGGATTGTGAGAAAGGATAGACCTATGCAGGTCATAGGGTTTGTTGTGCACCTCGCAAGGAAGTGAGTATAAGGATTACAGATGAATTGGGCGAAATACCTTGTCAACCATATTGAATTGGATTGTTGTGAAGTGCAGGATTAGGGATATGAGTTCCAATTTAGATAGCTCCTAATCCTCATCACATTTATAGATTGGGAGATGCTGGAAGGAGTGACCTTCCCAGACATCGAATCATTCAAACCACTCACTGCAAAGTTCACCATGCTCTGGTACTCGAGCGATATGGGAAAATAGTGGCAGTTGAACGTAGTATTCGACACACACTATCTCTAGTTGAAGAGGGCTACTGAAGTTGTCCCTCATATGATGTCGAACACCCTACATCGGTTTAGACCCCTCATTAAGTTATGCACATATCTACACTTTATTTATATCACTACGCATGTAGAAGAGCATAAAGAAGATATTCAGTCATACTATAAGCTCACAGAGGAGGACCTTGAAGAAGTAACTAAGGACTTTTCTAAAGATCTCCTTATCCTTTCTAACCCCACAAAAATTTTTGATCCTAAAAAAATTGGCAACTCAAAGGCCACTCGTGAAGTACATGATACACCTAGGCCTAGCAAAAGGAACAAGACTAAAGAGGCACAAAATGTGAGAAGTGCATTAGATGAAATCACCTCAGAATCACTTGGATGAGGAGGTGATGACGAGGTAGATAGAAAAGATACCAATGGAAAAGAAGATAAGCAATAGCAGGGCAAATTCACTCCGCCTAGGGATCTTGTTGATGAGGCTGATCCCTCTAAGAAAAGAAAGGTTTCTCCCACGAAACCCACATTGAGGAAGAAGTCAAAAGCTACTAAAACTATGATGTGAACTGTGCTCACGGTTGATAACATTGACTTCATCATCACCACTGTATCTGACACCTCACAGGACATCTTGCAAAAACATGAAGCCAAGAAGGAGGAAATGTACAACAGAATCGATGTTGAACTCAGAGGGGTGAAGTAGGACCTTCACTCCAGTCACGTAGGGTCCACTGTGACCACACCATTAGAAGCACTGGATTTGAGAGATGTGCCTACCCAATTCCACAAACTAGCTGATGCGACCAAAGATCACCTTCGTCATGCACATGAAGAAACAAAATAGGCCACAAAGGCCTTAAAGAAAGTGAAAGAATTATTCATAGAGAAACATAAGGTTGTGCAGTAGGAGAAGGTCGACCTCTAGACCAAGTTTGAAGAAGAGAAAGCATAGATCAAACAAGAGAAAGAACAACTACTCACAGAGAAGGTTCGGCTAAAGGAAACAATTAGCAGAGCATTTCTCTCTCTGACAGGATTAGAGAAAAAGGAAGAAGAACCAGTGGAGCATCAAGTAGTGAGGCTTGTTGAAGCCATTCGGCGTCTTCAACAGAGAATAGTAGAATTAGAGCTACAAGCAGTGCCACACACCATGCAGTATGTGCATGACCAAAGAGAATCCACTGCCCGGAGTGCAGTTGAGAGGATCATAGCATTTTCTCTGGAATGTAAACAACTTAGTAGTAGAAGTGCACAAACCTACGAGGGACTCACCAAAGACACTAAACTAAAGGCATTGGAGTGTTAAGGTCCTAACCCGCACATAGGTAGATCAATGTATTCATATGTAATAAAGGTCAATATTAATAAGTCTTTTCAATAAAATAGAATAAGGCGGATGTAAGAAGACCTAATAGAAGCTTTCTCTTCTAGAAGGATCTTCCTCTATATGATTCTCTTAATAGACATATTTAGTATAAATAAGAGGTGAGGGTATGAGAACCCTAGCTTGGAGATTATTGTAATAGAGCGCTGCTCGACTGGAGGTTGCCCCCTCGAAGAGGCCTGTGAACATTTCTTTCTGAATAAAAGTGATTTTCTATTGCTATTTCGTGTATCATTTCTATGTGTTGTGAATATTATGCTGGATATTTTACTGTTATTCTGCCATTTCTAGCATTATATTTCTGTTCTGTATATTTTATATATCTGGTATCTTGCAAGTGGTATCAAAGAAATTTCCTTGGCAGAAATTGTGGGTATTTTTTTTTCAGGGTAGAGACGTATTCCAGCATCTTTAAGCCACAGAGATCTATCGTTACACACATAAACCCGCGGTTGAGGGATTCATACATGCAAGAAATACAAGTGGTTCTTAAGCGCACATCTGTTGGCCACCCTTGTAACCCCTGTTGGTACCCCTTCGAGTGGTAGCGCATCAGACAACACCTGTGTATGGATTGGCCTAGATTTCCTGAAGCCCTCTTTAAATAAACCTATTGACTGTCGGATTGCTATAGTGTCACTAAGAACAACACTCGGGAAGATACTCTCTAGTACCTGGGTAGTCGGGTAGTACAACTAAGGGTACATTCTATCCTCCTTAGTTAGTGCCCCTGAGATATTGGGCCGAGTACTATTGTTGGACCCCGCATGTATATCAGAGAGCTATAGCACAGGGCAAACCCTTGTCTGTAGAACCCTTGAATACCTAACCCTGGGGGAACATAAACAACAACATAAACAAATTAAACTGGCGATATCTATTGACGCACATCTGTGTTTGCGTTGGTAAGTAAATACTCTCCGGTTCATAATTTGGGGATTTCAGCATTGCATCATTCTTTAGACCAAAGTATAACCCTTTAGCTATAA
>ML777632.1:717954-739094 GCA_009831015.1 Picea engelmannii
AGAAATTTTTTCACCATTATTTGAGACCTATTCCATTAGACTCATCTCTTCTCCCTTATCACATTCATCCATATCATTTTTCTGCAAAAACTTTTGACCCCACCTGCTCCCTTTCCAGTTCACCCATCATCATGGCCCATACCTGTAGACAAGAACTAGAGTCTCGCTTCAACACCTTGCAATCTGGTTTACTTGAGACCCAACAAGAAGTGCAAAAACTCAATGCTACTATTGCCTCCTGTGATGCCTCCATAAATGCCTCTGTAAATGTAGTCGTGCAGTCTACAATGGTGGAAGTCAAACATGAACTGACCACCTAGCTTGAATCTATCTTTGCATCACTCTGCACCAAACTCAAAATCCCTACAGATGACTCTTTTCCTGAAGCATATAAAAAGACTGAAGGTGAAACTTCTTCCCATTCCTTTCAACCCCATCACTTTCAAAGGGACATACGCCTTCCACGGGTGGATGTAACCAAATTTGATGGCTCATACCCCACTAGATGGGTTACACAAATGGAACATTATTTCTCTCTCTACAACATTACAGATGACTTGGCCAAACTCTGGTATGGTGTTATCCATCTAGATCAAGAACGCTGACAATGGTGGCAATGGAGAAAAACTTCCCATCAAGGATATATTGCTTGGACCCAATTTGTTGCTGAACTTTATGAACACTTTGACACTAACACCAACCATTTGGGCTGTTTGACAAAATTGAAGAAATCAGGCACAGTCGAAGACTTCATAGCTGCATTTGAGCATCTAGCTTTTCAAACAGAGGGCATGACTGATGCTTTCTTTCGAGAGTGTTTTATCAGTGGCCTCAAGGAGGAGATTAGGGCCCATGTCCTCATGGCTTGACCTACGACTTGGGTGGAGGCTACCAAAAAATATAAAGAAGCACAACAAATTATTTCCTCTCAAAACCATAATCCTTCCTTTATCCCACGCCCTAAACCAGTAAACCCCACTACTCCCTCCGCCCCATTAAAAATCCAAAAATTGACCAGGGCTGAAATGATGAACACCAACTCAAAGGCCTTTGTTATAATTGTGATGACAAATATTTCCCAGGCCACAAATGTAAGGAATAAAATCTCTTTATGGCCATCTCTGAGGATATTCAAGAAGAAGATGTTGACACTCCCCCTGTGCCCGAGTCACCAGAAATCTCTGACATAATCCCTCCCTCCGACCCTCCTGAAGTGGAACTGATTATTTCCCTCAATGCTCTCACCAGCTTCTCTGCCCCCCAAACCCTCAAGTTAATCGGTTACATCAAGAAATGAAAGGTCATCATTCTGGTTGATAGTGGTAGTACCCACAATTTTATTCATCACCGCATTGCCCAAGAAACCCATTGCTACATCCATGCTGTCAACAATTTCCAAATTATGATTGCCAATGGTAGTTCTATGAAATGTGGTGGGTGCTGTGAAAATGTGCATCTCCAAATAGGTGACTACCACCTAAAATCCCATATGCTATTGACATGGGTGGTTGCGACATTGTGTTTGGCGCAGACTGGCTAAGGACTTTGGGTCCCATTCTCATGGATTTTCAGAACTTAACCATGCAATTCAACCAAGGAGGCCACCAATATAAATTTCAAGGCATCGCTGCTGGTTCACTTGAGATCATCAGTTCTCATCGCATGGAAAAACTGCTCAAAAAAGGTCATTCGGGTGTCATTGCCCAACTCCATGCCATACAAGCCACAGAGACACCACCAGTGCCCCAAGACCTCCAAGCCCTCCTTTCTAAACATCAAACAGTATTTTCCACTCCCCAAGGACTCCCCCCTTCCTGCGGTGTCCATGATCATTCCATTCCCCTTGTCCCAGGAATACTTCCCCCCAATATACGTCCATATCACCACCCCTTTGCACAAAAAAATGAAATTGAAAAAATGGTCCAGGAACTCCTTACTACCGGAGTCATCCGTCCTAGTATGAGCCCTTACTCCTCTCCAGTCGTCATGGTATTGAAGAAAGAAGGTTCTTGGAGAATGTGTCTTGACTTCCGTGCTCTCAACAAACTAACCATCAAAGACAAATTTCCCATTCCTGTCATTGATGACCTTCTGGATGAATTGAGTGGCGCCCAATTCTTTACCAAACTTGATCTTCTCTTGGGCTATCACCAGATACGCATGAAAGAGGCCAAAATTACCAAGATGACCTTTCACACTCATGAGGGCCACTATGAGTTTTTGGTCATGCCCTTTGGCTTGTGTAACGCCCCCTCCACCTTCTAGAGCCTCATGAACCATGTCTTCCACCCTTTTCTCCATCATTTTGTCTTAGTTTTCTTTGATGATATCCTCATATATAGAAAAACCTGGAAAAACCATCTTAATCATGTGGATCAAGTTCTCTTCCTACTCTCTCAGCACCAGCTTTTCCTGAAACAGTCCAAATGTTCTTTTGGTGCCTTCGAAGTAGAATACTTGGGTCATCTGGTGGGAAAGAATGGCGTCAGGGTGGACCCGAGAAAGATTGAAGCTATGCAAGACTAGCTGCACCCAAAGACTCTCAAAAGCTTGCATGGATTTTTGGGCCTCACAGGGTATTATCACAAGTTCGTTAAGAACTATGGAAAGATTGCAGCACCTCTCACGACTCTCCTAAAAAAGAACTCTTTCACTTGGACTCCAACAGCTGCTCAAGCTTTTCAAACCTTGAAGACGGCAATGTGCACCACTCCGGTTCTGGCCCTTCCCGACTTCACAAAGACTTTTGTGTTGGAATGTGACACCTCAGGGAAACAAATTGGTGTTGTCCTTATGCAAGAGGGTCGACCTTTGTCCTTCACTAGCAAGCAACTATTTGAAAATAATCTGGAAAACCCATTTATGAAAAATAAATGTTGGCGATTATGCATGCCGTTGAGTTGTGGCATCCATATCTCTTGGGGCAACGCTTCCAAATTAAGACAGACCATCAAAGCCTCAAGTACTTCTTGGAACAACGCATTTCCTCCCAGGAACAACAAAAATGGGTGACTAAGCTCTTTGGATATGACTATGAGATCATTTACAAGAAGGGAAAAGACAATGTCGTGGCGGATGCACTGTCCCAAAAATATGAAGTCGAAGGATCTCTTTTTTCTCTTTCCTTCATTGTACCTGATTGGCTCCAAGTTGTGTGCCAGGAATGGCTTCAAGATCCCAAAAGTTCGCATATGATCTAGCAACTGCGGAATAAGGCTTCGGCTCCCCTAGGATACTCCTGGCTCCAGGATGAGCTTCGATACAAAGGTCACTTGTATTTAAGTAAACAATCCAAGCTCAAATCCACGGTGCTTTCTGAGCTTCATGTTACACCCACAGCGGGGCACTCAGGGTTCACCAAAACATATGACCGATTCAAACGCTCTTTTTTCTGGGATGGTATGAAACAAGACATCCGTAAGTTTGTCGTTGAATGTGAGGTGTGTCAATGCAACAAGGGAGAAACATTCAAATCTCCAGGCACCCTTCAATCACTTCCGATTCCCCCTACTATTTGGAAGGATATCTCTATGGACTTTATTACAGGCTTACCCAAATCGGGGAATAAATCAGTCATAATGGTGGTGGTGGATCGCCTCTCCAAGTATGCTCATTTTTGTGCTCTTGCCCACCCATTTACTACATCCATGGTGGCTCAAATTTTCATGGACCAGGTCTTCAAGATGCATGGCATGCTTGCACTCTATTGTTTCTGATCAAGACCCAACTTTCATAAGCAATTTTTGGCAAGAATTGTTTAAGCTACAAGGCACACAATTGCATCTCAGCTCAGCTTATCATCCCCAAATGGATGGTCAAACGGAAGTTGTCAACAAGTGCTTGGAAACATATCTGAAGTGCTTTGCCTCTGAAAAACAACACCAGTGGGCTCAATGGTTACCCCTCGCCGAATGGTGGTACAACACTACATACCATACATCCACTCGCATGACTCCCTTTGAAGCAGTATATGGACAGAAGCCACCTTCAGTTCTCTCATACTTACCGGGTACCTCGAAGGTCCAGGCGGTTGACCAAACACTTACAGTTCAAGAGGACATCCTTCGTACCCTTAAAGATAACTTGGTCATGGCACAGAATAGAATGAAGCAGCATGCAGATCAAGGTCGCTCTGAACGTCAATTTGCAGAAGGGGATCAGGTGTTTCTGAGACTGCAACCATATAAGAAAAATTCCCTCAAGGCCGAGCATTGTCAGAAGCTAGCACCCAAATTATATGGCCCTTACACAGTTCTCAAACATGTGGGATAAGTCGCATATCATTTAGCTCTGCCCAGTCATTCGAAGCTACATCCTATTTTTCATGTTTCATTCTTGAAGAAGGTGATTGGAACTAGGTGCCAAATTCAAACCAACCTTCCAGAGTTAGCTGAAGAAGGCTCCATTTGGATACAACCAGAAGCATTTTTGGACTAGCGTGAGAATCGGCTGCATCATCGAACCATCAAGGAAGTGCTAGTATAGTGGAAAGACATGACTCCAGCAGATGCCACTTGGGAACCAGCTACCATTTTGCAGTAGTTTCCACATCTCAAGCCTTGAGGACAAGGCTGTTTTTAAGGGGGCGGACATGTTAAGGTCCTAACCCACACATAGGTAGATCAATGTATTTGGATGTAATAAAGCTCAATATTAATAAGGCCTTTCAATAAAATAGAATAAGGAAAATGTAAGAAGACCTAATAGAAGCTTCCGCTTCTAGAAGGATCTTCCTTTAGATGCTTCTTTTAATAGACATATTTAGTATAAATAAGAGACGAGGGTATGAGAACCCTATCTTGGAGATTATTGTAACAGAGCACTGCTCGACTGGAGGTTTCCCCCTCGAAGAGGCCTATGAACATTGCTTTCTGAATCAAAGTGCTTTTCTATTTCTATTTCGTGTATCATTTCTGTGTATTGTGAAGATTATGCTGGATATTTTACTGTTATTTTGCCATTTCTAGCATTATATTTATGTTCTGTATATTTTATATATCTGGTATCTTGCATGGAGTCACAACTCTAGGAGGAAAAGAAGAAAGAAGTAGCAATATAGACGCAGTTGAAGCTCCTGTCAACAGTTCAAAGGATGAAGTGATACCAGGAACAATGCACTTCTCAACAACAAGTCCACACCATACATAGAAAAGTCATGGAAGTGACTCAGAGGCTCCAACCAGTCAAGGACAAAGAATGCCAACTGTTTCAAGATATTGAGATCTGAGGAAAAGATATGGAACAAGTAGTCTCTTCAGTCAAACAATGTTTAGAGGGACCTATCAACGAAGCAATTATTCAATAGTTCGTCGAGTAGGAGGCCTTAGCACAATAGCAGGTTGAAACATCTTGATCTAGGCTCGAGTATTTTGAAGTAGTTCTACCTAGAGCATAGTGACTCGAGACGAGTCATAGGTGAGTGTTGGGGGATTATTGGCCCTTGAACAAGTTTTGGATATCCTTGTCTACTTTTGGCCTATTTTGGGACTTCGAAAGGGTGTCAAATGGGGAGTGCAAGTCGAAGTGGAGATCGTGAGATCTCGGACCCTTGTTAGGGATTTTTGGGTTTTGGGCTTATGTAATGTGTATAGGGATGTCAGCCCATGGTTTTACCCATGTTTAGGGCCTTTTTTTAATATATAAGTGAATGTCTAGGCTATGTAAGAGAAGAGAGATACCTTAGTGCCTTTCTAAGTGAAAGTGATAGTTGTACATGCTTTAAGCATTATGTGAGACTTGCAAGGCTAAGTGAAAGTGATTGTAAGAGACTATTTAAAGTATTTGTGTTGTAACCTAGCTAGGGAAAGGAGGATCTAGTGAAATTCACATAGATCTCAGATACTATGCGGAGTAGGATTTTGTGGCTCTATGCATGTAGAATATTTATAGAACATAATAAAAGAGAATAAGAGTTGGTGGACGTAGCCCCAGGCTAGGGGTGAACTACGTATATGTTGTGTTGCTATACTTTGTGCAATGTATTGATGTGTTTATGTGTTTACTTTCTTAAGTTCTTTGATATAGATGAATGATAGATAGATCTGTTGATACTTTGTGCTAATAATATGGATGAATGCTAGATATAACCTATGTGAATGTGCTTAGTTCTTGGATATAATAGATCTGGATGAATACCGTGATGTTATGTAATTAGGGTTTCATCTGCGAAGTAGATACTGGTTAAATATTGATGAACTGTAACTACTAAGTGCTCTATTAAGCTGTTGTAATCACATACCTATGTCCCAGCTAAGGTTGCAGACATCTGAGTCTTGCAACCACTCCTGCCTCTACCTCAGGTGAGACTTCATCTGCTTTGCATGTGTTTCCGAAAGGGTTAGTAGTTATAGTTTTGTTGGTGCGCTCTTGAGCATTGAACCATGGGTTTTCCCTGTGTGCCAACAACCCTTGACAAAGTTTTGGATATCCTTGGCAAATTTTGACCTATTTTGGGACTTCAACAGGCTATCGAAGGAAGATTACAAGTTGAAGCAGATATCACGGGATCTTGACCCCTTGTTAGGTATTTTTGGGGTTTGGTCTTATGTAACAGCTATAGATATGTCGGACCATGGGTTTAACCATGTTTATGCCCTTTCTGTAATATATAAGTGGATGTCTAGGTAATTTAAGAGAGGAGAGATAGCTCAGTACTTTGCTAAGTGAAATTAATATTTGTACATGCTTTGTGCATTTTGTGTGAGACTTTCAAGGCTACGTGCAAGTGAATGCTAGAGACTATGTAAAGGATTTGTACTAAAACCTAGCTTGGGAAAGGAGGATCTAGCGAAGTGCGCACAGATCTCCTATCCTATGCGGAGTAGGATTTTGTGGCTCTGTGCATGTAGAAGATTGACATAAGACAATAAAAGAGAAGAAGAGTTGGTGGACGTAGCCCCAGGCTGGGGGTGAACCACGTATATCATGTGTTTCTATGCTTTGTGTGGTGTATTGATGTGTTTATGTGTTTACTTGCTTAAGTTATTTGATATAGATGAATGATAGATAGATTTGTTGATACTTTGTGCTAATAATATGGATGAATGCTAGATCTAACCTATGTGAATGTGCTTAGTGCTTGGATATACTATATCTGGATGAATATCGTGATTCTATGTAATTAGGGTTTCACCTATGAAGTAGATACTGGTTAAATACTGATGAACTGTAACTGCTAAGTTCTCTGTTAAGGTGTTGTAATCACAGATCTGTGTCCCAGCTAAGGTTGCAGACATTTGAGTCCTGGAACCACCCCTTCCTCTACCTTGGGTGAGACATTATATTCTTTGCATTTGTTACCGAAAGGGCTAGTAGTTAGAGTTTTTTTGGTGCTCTCTTGAGCGTTGAACCATGGGTCTTCCCTGTGTGCCAACAAATGGTTCTGTTGTCGGGACCTGAAATTGTGATTGCTGTGAATTGAGGAAAAGAAAGAAAGATTTGTACATAGATCCATTGCCCTAGTGCATAATATTCCACTTGACCTGTAAATCTTTGTGCTAAGAAGAGGAGTTTGATCGGAAGAAAAGAGGTAATATTTGAACGCTTTGTGCTATGAAAGAGGTAAGAATAGTGAAAATATTTATATCTGGAAGATTTGTGCTCTGCTGAAAGGTAAGAAAAGTTAACTTTTTTATTTCAAGAATATGGATCTAGGTATATTTTATAATTTTTTTCCTAATTTGAAAAGTAGGGCACGACTTGATGAAAAAAGATTGGATATGAGTAGATCTGATAGAAAAAATGAAACATATGGTATTCTTATGCATAGAAAGAATATTTAGACTAACAAATGGATGTGGGATCCTATAAAAAAAATTTTGCAGGTTAGCTACTACGATCCTAGTGCACAGTAAAGGAAAGGTTGGGGATCATTTAAAATAAAAAGAGGACTAACCCTATGTTATAGTTGCATAAGACTGGGGCATATTGATAAGGAATGCCCTGGTGGAAGACCTAGTTGTCTTTGTTGTAAATCTATGGACCATGAAGTTTTGGATTTCCCTAGAATGATTGCTAATATTGAAAGAATGAATATGGAACAAGAAAACCCTAAGGAAGGCCAAGAGACTAAAAATATGGAAGAACCCCAGAGAGAATTAGAGAAAGTATTTCTACATATGAAAGAAACCCTAAATGATCACATAAATATTAACTTATCAGAGATATTTAAAGAAAAATAATGCATAGAAAAAAGAATAGGAGACTTCAACATTGACTGTGTTCTGGATAAGAAACACGGGTGAATATCATGACAAAAGGAACTTGGGAAATTTTAGGAAAGCCTGCTATGATTCCTTCATTGGGAGGAATATGATTATTCAAAGGAAAGCTGATAAACCTATGTGGAAGACTCACCCAGATAGCTATGAGTGCTCATGGAGCTTCAACAAAGGAATATTTTGAGGTTGTTAAATTCATTGATAACAACACCCCATTTCCTATGTTATTAGGAAAACCCTGTATCGAGAGAGATCAAGCTAGAAGAAAAGAAGAGGAAGCCCTAGAACAAAAAAAACAAGAATTAAAAGATTTCATGACAAGGAGGATAATGTGCTTGGTTGCATAAAAAGAGAACAAATTGAAGTTGTTCAGGACTAGAAACTTGGATGTCAAAGTTCAGAGAACACAACAAGACTCACAGAAGAATGAAGCACCTACCCTAGACAAAGAACAAGTATTACTCTCTATAAGAAAGAATCTCAATAGAATGAAGTTTCTATGCCAAAAGGGGATAAGAATCATAATGGAAAAATAAATACCTAGACAAAGATCATAGGGAAAAAGGATAGAAAACTCAATAAGAAGAGAGAAAAGTTGCAGAATGTTCCAAAGGAGACTTCGCAGAAGAAAGGTTTGGAAAACTAGAACTCCGTTGAGATATTAGAACAATGAAGCATGGCACTATGCCATGGCGAAGAGATATGAACATTGAAGGAATTATGACCATTAGGCTGACACTTTTGAATGGTTAGAAAAATATTTATGACCGGAAAGCTCACCATAATGAGCATAACTACAATGACGAAGGCTTCTCACCCGTTGGAGAGATCCATCACCTTATTGTCTACTTAGTCCGTCAACTGTTGCACCAAGAACACTTTTGTGAATTGTATCTAAGCCACCAAGAGAACTCATTTCTACCACGTTGTGTTCACTGAGATCGACACCTTTTCTATTGCATCGAGTACTCATTCATCAACTTGAGTTATCCAATAGTGAGCATACATGTCATACGAACTTAGTGTCGTAGATAAATCAATAGAAGAATTTCTCATTGATCTAATAGCTGAGAGAGTGATGTCCATAGGAGTTCAAAATTCCTCAAAGAGAGTAGTGAAAGCCTCTCTGTCGACTGCTCGTTGATCTAGACCATCCCAACCAGCAACCAAGAAGAGAACCAAGCACCAAGATGACTTGGCGAATGCGAAGTTAATCACAACTATCCTGCCTGACTACATCCTGTCTCTGGGTAGCGTGGTGAGTCATGATAGTGTCCTGAGGAACTTTGATTACACCATGGTTACTGCGTACCTCCCAAAGGGGATACGTGTAGTTAGAACGCAGCAGGATAAAATCACAACATTGAAATTCAGCGAATTCAACCTAGGGGACTGCAAGAATTACAATATTCTCACTCCTCATAGATACTCGACTAGGATGAAGGGGAAGAACTCGAAAATCATCCCCCAATCATGGACCATGAACCTCACGCAATCCACCATCCTTAATGTGATGAAGATTCAACATTTTGGAAGGCACCAGGAGGTTAACGTGTGTGTCAAGCTCTTGCTATCATGTTACCATGGTGGCTATCTATGGTTAGATAAATGCATCATAGTTGATTCGACATTGATCCATAGGATAACCGTATTGAGCATGCAAGGACCCAACCCACAAGACTTCTACCCAGGGAAGGTTGCAAATCGCACATTGGCACAAGAGATTAAAGACACATATGGTGATGTAGAAAAGGGGACACAAGGCTACAAGGTAGCTTCCATACAGAATGGTGTAGTTCTCCTAGAATATCAGTTGATTGTAGGAAGGCTAGTGAGAAATATCATACCTACGTAGGTCACATGGTTTGTTGTGGACCTCATAGAGAAGTGTGTAGAAGGACTACAGTTGAATTGGATGATGTACCTTGACAACTACCTTGAACTGGATTGTCACGAAGCGTAGGATCAGGGTTGAGTACCACATTAGCTGGCTCCTGATCCTCATCGCATTTATAGCTTGGGATATGCTGGAAGGAGTGACCTTCTTGGACATCGACCCATTTGAACCACTCAATGCAAAGTTTGCCACACTCTGGTACTCGAGCGATATGGGAAAACAACGACAGTCAAACACAATATTCCACACATATTATCTCTAGTTGAAGAGGGATATTGAATATACCCCTCATATGATGTTGAACACCCTACATTGATTCAAAACCCTCATGAAGTTCTGCATAGATCAACACTTTATTTATATCACTACGTGCGCATACGAGCATAAAAAAGAGCTTCAGTCATACTATAATCTCACAGAGGAGGACCTTGAAGAGATAGTTAAGGACTTGTCTACAGAGCTCCTTATCCTTGCTGACCCCATAGAAATGCCTGATCCCAAAAAAATTAGAAGCTCAAGGGCCACTCACGAAGTACATAATACACTGGGGCATAGCAGAAGGAAGAAGACCAAAGAGGTAAAAAACTTGAGTAGTGCATCAGATGAAACCACTTTAGAATCATCTGAACGAGGAGGTGACGATGAAGTAGATAGAGAATAGACCAATGGAAAAGAAGATAAGAAATAGCAAGGAAAAGTCACTCCGCCTAGGGATCCTGTTGATGAGGTTGATCCCTCTAAGAAAATAAATGTTTCTCCCATGAAACCCACATCAAGGAAGAAGTCAAAATCTACTAAAACTATGATGTGAACTATGCTCACGGTTGATGACTTTGACTTCATCATCGTTGTTGTACCAGACACCTCACAAGACATATTACAAAAACAAGAAGCCAAGCAGAAGGAAATGTACGACAGAATCGAGGCTAAACTTAGAGGGGTGCAATAGGCCCTTCAATCCAGTCACATAGTGTCCACTATGACCCCACAATTAGAAGCACCAGAGTTGGGAGACAAGCCTACCCAACTCTGCATACTAGTGGATGGTACCAAAGCTCACCTTTGTTGCACATAGGAAGAAATAGAGAAGGCCACAAAGGCCCTAAGGCAAGTGCAAGAAGTAGTCATAGATCAACATCGAGTTATGCAGCAGGCGAAGGACAACCTCCAAACCAAGTTTGAAGAAGAGAAAGTGTAGATAAAAAAAGATAAAGAATAGTTTCTCACGGAATAGGTTGGGCTAAAGGAAGCAGTCAACAGAGCACTTTTCTCTCTGACAGGCTTAGAGTAAAATGCAGAAGAATCAATGGAGCATCAATTGTCGAGGATTGTTGAAGCCATTCAACAGATTCAACAGAGAATAACATACTTAGAGATACAGGCACTGCCACACACCCCGCAGGACATGCGATACCAAAGAGAAGCCATTGCCCAAAGCACAGTTGAGAGGATCATAGCTTTCATTCTGGAATGTAAACAAATTAGTAGTAGAAGTGCACAAACATACGAGAAAATCACTGAAAACCCTGAAATAAAGGCATTGGAGTCACAGCTCCAGGAGGCAAAGAAATAAGAAGAAACAGTACAGGCTTAGTTAAAGCTCCTGTCAGCAGTTGAAAGGATGAAGAAATATGAGGAACAGTGCATTGTGCAACAAAAGGTCTACACCATATAGATCAAAGTCATGGAAGTGACTCAAAGGATCCAACCAGTCCAGGACGAAGCATGCCAACTATTTGAAGATATTGAGAGTCGAGGAGAAGAGCTGGAATAAGTAGCCACTGTAGTCGAACAATGGTTAGAGGGACCTATCACGAAGCAATAATTCAAGATTTCACTGAGAAGGTGGCCTTGGCGCATTAGTAGGTCAAAGAATCTTGAGCCAAGCTCGAGGCTTTTGAAGAAGAGATACCCAGAGAAGAGTGACTTGGGATGAGTCACAGGTGAGTGTTGGGGGCCTCTTTTCCCTTAACAATGTTTTGGAGATCCTTGGCCACTTTTGACCTATTTTGGGACTTCAACAGGCTATCAAAGGGGGATCCCAAGTTGAATTAGAGATTGCGGGATCTCAACCCCTTGTTAAGTATTTTTGGGTTTTGGTCTTATGTAACAAGTATAGGGATGTCAGCCCATGGTTTTACACATGTTTAGGCCATTTTTATAATATATAAGTGGTTTTATAGGTGATGTAAGAGAGGATCGATAGCTCAGTACCTTTCTAAGTGAAATTAATAGTTTTACATGCTTTGTGCATACTATGTGAGACTTGAAAGGCTAAGTGAAAGTGACTGTAAAAGACTATGTAGAGGATTTGTGATGCAACCTAGCTTGGAAAAGGAGGATCTAGCAAAGTGCGCACATATCTCCTGTCCTATGCAGAGTAGGATTGTGTGGCTCCATTCATGTAGAATATTGACATAAGACAATAAAAGAGAAGAAGACTTGGTTGGCGTAGCCCCAGGCTGGGGGTGAACCATGTATATCCTATGTTTTTATGCTTTGTGCGATGTATTGATGTGTTTATGTGTTTAATTTCTTAAGTGCTTTGATATAGATGAATGATAGATAGATCTGTTGATACTTTGTGCTAATAATATGGATGAATGCTAGATCTAACCTATGTGAATGTGCTTAGTTCTTGGATATATTAGATCTAGATGACTATTGTGATGCTTTGTAATTAGGATTTCATCTGTGAAGTAGATACTAGTTAAATACTGATGAACTTTAACTATTAAGTGCTCTGTTAAGGTGTTGTAATCATAGATATATGTCCCAACTAAGGTTGCAGACATTTGAGTCCTGCAACCACCCCTGCCTCTACCTTGGGTGAGACTTCATTTGCTTCGCAGTTGTTTCCGAAAGGGACGACAGTTAGGGTTTTGTTGGTTCTCTCTTGAGCATGGAACCCTAGGTCTTCCCTTTCTTCCAACAACCCTTGACCAAGTTTTGGAGATTGTTGGCCACTTTTGACCTATTTTGGGACTTCAACAGGCTGTCGAAGGTGGAGTGCAAGTCGAAGAAGATATCGCGGGATCTCGACCCCTCGTTAGGGATTTTTGGGTTTTGGGCTTATGTAACAGGTATAGGGATGTCGACCCATGGGTTTACCCATGTTTAGGCCCTTTTTGTAATATACAAGTGGATGTATAGGTGATGTAAGAGAGGAGAGTTAGCTTAGTACCTTGCTATGTGTAAGTAATAGTTGTACATGCTTTCTGCATGTTGTGTGAGATTTTCAAGGCTAAGTGCAGGTGATTGTAAGAGACTGTGTAAAGGCTTTTTGTTATAACCTAGCTTGGTAAAGGAGGATCTAGAGAAGTGCGCATAGATCTCATGTGCTATGAGGAGTAGAATTTTGTGGCTCTGTGCATGTCGAATATTGACAGAAGACAATAAAAGAGAAGAAGAGTTGGTGAACATAGCCCCAGGTTGAGGGTGAACCACATATATCCCATGTTTCTATGATTTGTGCGATGTATTGATGTGTTTATGTGTTTACTTGCTTAAGTTATTTTATATAGATGAATGATAGATAGATTTGTTGATACTTTTTGCTAATAATATGAATGAATGCTAGATCTAACCTATGTGAATGTTATTAGTGCTTGGATATACTAGATTTGGATGAATACTGCGATGCTCTTTAATTAGGGTTTCATCTAGGAAGTAGATACTAGTTAAATACTGATGAACTATAACTGCTAAGTGCTCTGTTAAGGTGTTGTAATCATAGATCTATGTCCCATCTAAGGTGCAGACATTTGAGTCCTGCAACCACTGCTCCCTCTACCTCGGGTGAGACTTCATATATTTCATAGGTGTTGCTGAAAGGGTCGATAGTTAGGGTTTTATTGGTGTGCTCTTGAGGATTGAACCCTAGGTTTTCCCTATGTGCCAAAAAATGGTTCCGTTGTCAGGACCTAATACTGTGATTGTTGGGAACTGAGAAAAAGAAATAAATCTCTATGCATAGATCTGTTTCTCTAGTGCGTAGTATTATACTTGACCTGTAAATCATTGTCCTAAGAATAAGAGTCTGATCCGAGGAAAAGAGGTAAGATCGGAACTCTTTGTGCTCTAAAAGAGGTAGGAATAGTAAAAAAAATTTAGATCTGGAAGATTTGTGCTCTGTTGAAAGGTAAGAAAAGTTAAAATTTTTGTTTCAAGAATATGGATCTAGGTGTATTTGAAAATTTTGGTCCTAATTTGAAAAGTAGGACACGAATCGATGAAATAAGATTGGATATGAGTAGATCTGATAGAAATAATGAAAGATATGTTATTCCTATACATAGAAAGAATGTTTGGACTAACTAATGGATGCAGGATCCTAGAAATATTTTTTTGCAGGTTAGCTACTATGATCCTAGTGCACAATACAGGAAAGGTTGGGGATCATTTAAAAGAAAAAGAGGACTAACCCTGTGTTACAGTTGCAAAAGAGCGGGACATCCTGCTAAGGAATTCCCTGGTGGAAGACCTAGTTGTCTTTGTTGTAAAGCTATGGACCATGAAGTTTTGGATTTCCCTAGAATGATTTCTTAGATTGAAAGAATGAATATGGAACAAGAAAACCCTAAGGAAGGCAAAGAGACTAAAAATATGGCAGAACCCCAGAGAGAATCAGAGAAAGTATTGATACAGATCAAAGAAACCCTGAATGATCACATAAATATCAACTTATCAGAGATATTTAAAGAACAAGAATGCATAGAAACAAGAATAGGAGACTTTGACATTGACTCTGTTCTAGATGAAGAAACAGAGGTGAATATCATGACAGAAAGAACTTGGGAAATTTTAGGAAAGTCTGTTATGATTCATTCATTGGGAGGAATAGGATTATTTAGAGGAAAACTGATAACCCTATGTGGAAGACTCACCCAAATAACTATGATTTCTCATGGAGCTTCAAGAGAGGAAGATTTTGAGTTTTTTAAATTCATTCATAACAACACCCCATTTGTTATGTTATTAGGAAAACCCGAGATTGAGAGAGATCAGACTAGAATAAAATAAGAGGAAGCCCTAGAACAAAAAAAGAAAGAATTAAGAGATTTCATGACAAGGAGGATAGCACACTTGGTTTAAGAACATGAGAATAGATTGAAGCTATTCAGGACTAAAAACTTGGATGTCAAAGTTGAGAGAAAAGAAGAATACTCACATAAGAATGAAGCACCTACCCTAGACAAAGAATAATTATTACTCTCTAACCCTATGAAAGAATCTCAACAAGACGAAGTTGTTATTCGAAAATGGGATAAGAATCATAATGGAAAAAAAAATACCGAGGAAAATATCACACTGAATAAGGATAGAAAATTCAGTAAGAAGAGAGAAAATTTGAAAAATGTTCCAGAGGGGACTTCGTAGAAGAAAGGTTTGGAAAACTGGAACTCCACCGAGATATCATAACAACACAACATGGAAGTTTTCCATGGTGAAGAAATATGACCTTTGAATGCATTATGATAGTTATAATGATGCCTCTGAACAGTTAGAACAATAGTTATGATTGGAAAGCTCACCATCGAACTGTTGGGACCCTGCCATAACGGGAAAAACTGCATTGATGAAGGCTTCTCACCCATTGGAGAGATTTGTTACCTCATTGTCTACTTAGTCCATTGACTATTGTACCGAGAACACTTTTACGAATTTTATCCAAGACAACAAGAGAACTCATTGATACCACACTATGTTTATTGGGATTGACACTTGTTCTATTGCATAGAGTACACATTCATCGACCTGAGTTATCCGATCGTGAGCATGCATGTTGGATGAACGCAATGTCGCAGAGAAATCAATTGAATAATTTATCATTGATATAACAGCTGAGAGAGTGATGTCCATAGGAGTTAAAGCTCCCTCAATGAGAGTAGTGAAAGACTCTTCATCGACTGCTCACGGATTCAGACCATCCCAACCAGTAGCTGAGAAGAGAACCAAGCATCGAGATGACTTGGCGAACGCAAAGTTAATCCCGACTAGATCCCATCTCTAGTCAATGCGGTAAGTCATGACAATGTCCCGAGGGACTTTTACTACACCATGGTTACAACATACCTCCCTAAGGGGATACGTGCATTTCAAATGCATCAGGATAAAATCACAACATTTAAATTCAATGACTTCAACCTAGGGGACCATAAGAATTACAGTATGCTTGCTCCTCTTAGATACTCAATTAGGATGAAGGGGAAGAACTCAAAAATCATCCCCCAACCATGGACCATGAACCTCGCGTAGTCCACCATCCTAAATGTGATGAAGATTCAACATTTTGGAAGGCACCAAGAGGTTAGCGCATGTGTCAAGTTCTTGCTATCATGTTACCATGGCGACTATCTATGGTTAGATAGATGCATCACAGTCGATCCGACACTAATCCATAGGATCACCAGATTGAGCATGCAAGGACCTGACCCATAGGACTTCTACTAAGGGAAGGCTACAGATCACGCATTGTCACAACATATTAAAGATGCATATGGTGATGTAGAAAAGGGGATGTGAGGCTACAAGGTAGCTTCCATCCAGAATGATGCAGTGTGCCTGGCCTGTCAGTTGATCGCAGGAAAGTTGGTGAGAAATAACATACCTACGTAGGTCAAAGGGTTTGTTGTGGACCTCACAGAGAAGTGTGTAGAAGGATTACATATTAATTGGGAGAAGTACCTTGTCAACCATCTTGAATTGGATTTTCGCAAAGTGCAGGATTAGGGCTATGAGTTTCATTTTAGTTGGCTCCTAATCCTCATCACATTTATATCTTGGGAGATGTCGGAAGGAATGACCTTCTTGGACATCGATCCATTCAAACCAATCACTGTGAAGTTCACCATGTTATGGTACTTGAGCGATATGGAAAAACAGTGGCAGTCAAACATAGTGTTCAACACATACTATCTCCAACTGAAGAGGGATATTGAAGTTGTCCCTCGTATGACGTCAAACATCCTACACCGGTTCAGACCCCTCATGAAGTTTGACACATATAGACACTTTATTTATATCACTCTGTGTGTAGATGATCATAAAGAAGACCTTCAATCATACTATAATCTCACATAAGAGTACTTTGAAGAGATAACTAAGGAATGGTCTACAGAGCTCCTTATCCGTACTAAACTCGTAGAAATTTTTTATCCCGAACAAATTGGAATATCAGAGGAAACTCACAAAGTACATGATACACTTGGGCCTAGAATAAGGAAGAAGATTGAAGAGGTACAAAACTTGAGTAGTGCATCAAATGAAACCGCTTCAAAATCCCCTGGACGAGGAGGTGATGATGAAGTATATAGAGAAGAGACCAATGGCAAAGAAGAAAAGCAACAGCAAGGTGAAATCACTCCACCTAGGGATCTTTTTGATGAGGTTGATCTCTCTAAGAAAAGAAAGGTTTCTCCAATGAAACCCACATCAAGGAAGAAGTCAAAAGCTACTAAAAATATGATGCAAAATGTGCTCACGGTTGATGACTTTGACTTCATCATCGTCATTGTAGAAGACACCTCATAGGACATCTTACAAAAACATGAAGCCAAGCAGAAGGAAATGTACGACAAAATCGAGGCTAAAATTAGAGGGGTGCAGTAGGCCCTTCACTCCATTCACACAGTTTCCACTATGACCCCACCATCAGAAGCACCAGAGTTAGGAGACAAGCCTACCCAACTCTACAGACTAGCTGATGTGACCAAAGCTTGCCTTTGTCTCACACAGGAAGAAACAAAATAGGCCACAGAGCCCCTAAAGAAGGTGCAAGAAGTCATCATAGAGCAACATCGGGTTGCGCAGCAGGAGAATATTGAACTATAGACCAAGTTTGAAGAAGAGAAAGCATATATCCAACAAGAGAAAGAACAACTACTCATGGAATAGGTTGGGGTAAAGGAAGCAGTCAACAAAGAACTTTTCTCTCTGATAGGCTTAGAGAAAAAGGTGGAAGAACTAGTGGAGTATCAAGTAGTGAGGCTTGCTGAAGCCATTCAGCAGCTTCAACAAAGAATATCAAACTTGGAGCTACAAGAAGTTCCACACACCTTATAGGAAATGTGAGACCATAGAGAAGCCACTCCTAGAGCGTAGTTGAGAGGATCAGAGAATTCGGTCTGGAATGTAAACAACTTAGCAGTATAAGTGCACAAAACTATGAGTGATTCACCGAAGACCCTGAACTAAAGGAACTAGAGTCAGAGCTCCAGGAGGCATATAAGAAAGCAACAACAGTATAGGTGCAGTTGAAGCTCCTATCATCATTTGAAAGGATGAAGTGATCCCAGGAACAATGCACTTCTCAATAGCAAGTCCACACCATATAGAGCAAATTCATGGAAGTGACTTAGAGGCTCCAACCAGTCCAGGATGAAGCATGCCAACTATTTGAAGAGATTGAGTTATGAGGAGTAGATATGGAACAAGTAGTCATTGCCTTCAAACAATTCTTAGAGGGACCTGTCAACAAAGAAGTCATTCAAGAGTTCATTGAGTAGGAGGCCTTGACGTAGTAGCAGGTCGAAGAAGCTTGAGCCAGGGTTGAGGCTTTTGAAGCAGAGCTACCCAGATCAAAGTGACTCGGGATGAGTCATAGGTGAGTGTTGGGGGCCTGTTGGCCCTTGACCAAGTTTTAGAGATCCTTGGTCACTTTTGACCTATTTTGGGAATTCAATGGGCTATTGAAGGAAGAGCGCAAGTTGAAGCGAATATCACGGGATCTCATCCCCTTGTTAGGGATTTTTGCGTGTTGGGCTTATGTAACAAGTATAGGGATGTCGGCCCATGGTTTTAACCATGTTTAGGCACCTTTTGTAATATATAAGTGGATGTCTAGGAAATGTAACAGAGGAGAGCTAGCTGAATACCTTGCTAAGTGCAAGTAATATTTGTACATGCTTTGTGCATGCTGTGTGACACTTGCAAGGCTAAGTGAAAGTGACTTTAAGAGACTG
This sequence comes from Picea engelmannii, assembly GCA_009831015.1. Lineage (NCBI taxonomy): Eukaryota > Viridiplantae > Streptophyta > Pinopsida > Pinales > Pinaceae > Picea > Picea engelmannii. The sequence goes on from ML777632.1 coordinate 737,034, forward strand.
TGTAAAGGCTTTGTGATGTAACCTAGCTCAGGAAAGGAGGATCTAGTGAAGTGCGCACAGATCTCTTGCCTATGCGGAGTAGGATTTTGTGGCTCTGTGCATGTAGAAGATTGACAGAAGACAATAAAAGAGAAGAGTTTGTGGGTGTAGCCCCAAGCTAGGGGTGAACCACGTATATTCTGTGTTGTTATGCTTTGTGTGATGTATTGATGTGTTTATGTGTTTACTTGCTTAATTTATTTGATATAGATGAATGATAGATAGATTTGTTGATAATTTGAGGTAATAATATGGATGAATGATAGATATAGCCTATGTGAATGTGCTTAGTTCTTGGATATACTAAATCTAGATGAATAACACGATGCTCTATAATTAGGGTTTCATCTGTGAAGTAGATATTGGTTAAATACTAATGAACTGTAACTGGAAAGTGCTCTATTAAGGTGTTGTAATCATATATCTGTGTGCCAACTAAGGTTGTAGAAATCTGAGTCATGCAACCACCCCTGCCTCTACCTTAGGTGAGACTTCATCTGCTTCATAGGTGTTGCCGAAAGGGTCAGTAGTTAGGGTTTTGTTGGTGCACTATTGAGCATTGAACCCTGGGTCTGCCTTGTGTGCCAACAACCCTTGACCAAGTTTTGGAGATCCTCGACCACTTTTGACCTATTTTGGGACTTTGACAGGCTTTCAAAGGTGGAGCGCAAGTTGAAGTGGAGATCATGGGATCTCGATCCCTTGTTAGGGATTTTTGGGTTTTGGGCTCATGTAATGGGTATAGGGATGTTAGCCCATGGGTTTACCCATGTTTAGGCCCTTTTTGTAATATATAATTGAATGTCTAGGCGATGTAAGAGAGGAGAGATAGCCTAGTACCTTGGTAAGTGAAACTAATAGTTGTACATGCTTTGTGCATACTATGTGAGACTTGCAAGGCTATGTGAAAGTAACTGTAAGAGACTATGTAAAGGCTTTGTGCTGTAACCTAGATCGGGAAAGGAGGATCTAGCGAAGTGTGCAGATATATTCTGTCCTATGGAGAGTGGGATTTTGTGGCTCTATGCATGTAGAAGATTGAGAGAAGACAATAAAAGAGAAGACAAATTGGTGGATGTAGCCCTAGGCTGGGGGGAACCATGTATATCCTGTGTTTCTATGCTTTGTGTGAAGTATTGTTGTGTTTACGTGTTTACTTGAATAAGTTCTTTGATATAGATGAATGATAGATAGATCTATTGATACTTTGTGCTAATAATATGGATGAATGCTAGATATAACCTATATGAATGTGCTTAGTGCTTGGATATACTATATCTAGATGAATACCGCGATGCTCTGTAATTAGGGTTTCATCTGCGAAGTAGATACTGGTTAAATATTGATGAACTATAACTACTAAGCACTATGTTAAGGTGTTGTAATCACAGATCGGTGTCCCAACTAAGGTTGCAGACATCTGAGTCCTGCAACCACCCATGCCTCTACCTCGGGTGAGACTTCATCTACTTTGCAGGTGTTGTCGAAAGGGCCAGCAGTCAGGGTTTTGTTGGTGCACTCTTGAGCGATGGACCCTGGGTATACCCTGTGTGCCAACAAATGGTTTCGTTGTCAGGACATGAAACTATGATTGTTGGGAAATAAGGAAAAGAAAGAAAGCTTTGTGCATAGATGTTTTTCCCTAGTGCGTAGTATTCTACTTGACTTGTAAAGCTCTGTGCTAAGAAGAGAAGTCCGATCTGAAGAAAAGAGGTAAGATTTGAACACTTTGTGCTCTGAAAGAGTTAATAATAGTGAAATTTTTTAGATCTGAAAGCTTTGTGCTCAGATGAAAGGTAAGAAAAGTGAAAAAAAAAAATTCAAGAATATGAATCTAGGTATATTTGATCATTTTTGTCCTAATTTGAAAAGTAGGGCACAAATCGATGAAATAATATTGGTATGAGTAGATCTGATAGAAATAATGAAAGATATTTTATTCCTATGCATAGAAAGAATGTTTGGACTAACAAATGGATGTAGGATCCTAGAAAGAATGTTTTTCAGGTTAGCTACTATGAT
>ML777632.1:745708-774206 GCA_009831015.1 Picea engelmannii
TTTCTGTTCAAGTGCTATTTCTGTTGCTATTTCGTATATCATTTCTGTGTATTGTGAAGATTATGCTGGATATTTTACTGTTATTCTATTATTTCTAGCATTTCGTTCCTGTTCTGCATATTTTATATATCTGGTATCTTGCATAGAATGCATTTAGAGTGGCAAGAAATGTTGAAAGTAAAAATACAGCTATGGATACTAGAAGGACCACTCCTAACATCTATCGAGAGAATAATGTTCCTTCTTATAAAACAACTCAACCTATAAGGTTGACACCTCAACAATTGGAGGAAAGAAAAGAAAAAGGTTTATTCTTTAATTGTGACAACAAGTACAGTAAGGGACATACGTGTGGTGAGAAGAAACTATTCTACATAGATTGTGAAGAGGAAGAAGAACAAGAACAAGAACAAGAACCATCTCAAGATGAAAACATAGAAGTGATTTCTTCTGAAGATTTGAATCACGTGATATCGTGCAATGCATTGACTGGAATTAACACTCCTTAAATACTCAAGATCAAAGGATATATCAAAAATAAAAAGGTAATAGTAATGATTGATTCTGGTAGTAATCATAATTTCATTCACTATAAACTAGCTAAATCTCTCAATTGCTTTGTATATCCAACACCAGAGTTTCAAGTAAGGATTGCAGATGGAGGAACTATAAATTTCTCAGGAAAAAACAATAAGATCAATATTAATATAGGGGAATATGTAATGAATAGTCCAATGATTTATATACCCATGGGTGGTGCTGACATCATACTAGGAATCCAATGGCTACAATCATTAGGAACATTGACTTTTAATTTTCAAGAACTTTTCATGAAGTTTTTATTAGAAAGAAAATAAATTGAGTTAAGAAGTATAACAGGGAAATCCAGTAAGGTCATAATATCTAATGGCATGAAAAAATTATTGAAAAAAGGGCATCAAGGTGTAATTGCAAAACTATGATCACTAGATGTTCAAACACCTAACCCATCTATTCCCCTAGATATCCAAGGGATCATTGATAAGAATTCCAAAGTATTTGAAGATATTCCCAAAGTTCTTCCAGCCACTTGAAATCATGATCATGATATTCACCTAATTCTTGGGAGTGTTCCTCCTAACATCAAGCCGTACAGATACCCTTATGCTCAGAAGAGTGAAAATGAGTGTATGGTTGAATAAATTTTAGAGGCTGGTGTTATTAGACCTAGCCAAAGTTCTTACTCTGGACCGATGGTAATAGTACTCAAGAAATATGGCTCATGGCGAATGTGTCCAGATTATAAAGATCTCAACAGGATCACTATTAAATATAAGTTTCCCATTCCCATCATTGATGAATTGTTATATGAACTACATGGAGAAATCTATTTCAAAAAGTTGGATCTTTGTTCAGGGTATCATCAGATTAGAATGAAGGAATAAGGTATCCCAAAAACATCATTTCAAACTCATGAAGGCTATTTTGATTTTTTGGTCATGCCTTTTGGCCTTACAAATGCACCTTCCACATTCCAAGGGTTGATGAATTCCATTTTCAAGCCCTTCCTTCGAAAATTTTTGTTAGCATTTTTTGATGATATACTAATCTATAGCAAGTCTTGGGAGGATCATGTGTGACATGTTGACAAGGTGCTACAACTACTAAAGGAGAAACAACTATATGCCAAATCATCCAAATTCTTCTTTGGAGTGAAGGAGGTAGAGTATTTGGGTCATATTGTATCTCATGAAGGTGTCAAGGTAGAACCTAACAAGATTAAGGCCAGGATGGATTGGCTGATTCCCAAAACATTGAACACTCTTAGAGGATTTTTGGGTTTGACAGGTTACTGCCACAAGTTTATTTGGAACTATGGGATAATAACAACACCTTTAACAACAATAACTAATAAGGATGCATTTTCATGGGCTCCAAATACAACTAAATCTTTTGAACAACTTAAAGAGGTGATTTGCAAAGATCCTATCTTGACAAAACCAGACTTCAAAAAAACCTTTATTGTGGAATGTGATGCCTTGGGAAATGACATCGGTGTTTTACTAATGCAAGAAGGAAGGCCCTTGGATTTTGAAATTCGACCACTCAAGGGAAAGGACTTACACAAACCCATTTATGAGAAGGAAATGATGGAAATACTACATGCATTGAAGAAATGGTGCCCTTACCTAATAGGTAGGAACTTCAAGGTCAAAATTGATCATGATAGTCTTAAATACTTGGAACAAAGACAATCTTTAGAAGAAAAACAAAAAATTGGTGACCAAGATATTGGGTTATGATTTTGAAATCATCTATAAAAAAGGGAATAAAAATGTTCTGTCATATGCACTCTCAAGAAATGATGTTCATGCCTTTCTCTATGTTATCTCGATCATCCAAACCAATTGGATAATAGAAGTGAGGGATGAATGGAAGAATGATGAAAACGTGTGGACTCTCATTCAAAGGTTGAAACAATATTCTAGTGAATTAGATACATTTACCTAGAAAAACGATTCACTATGGTATAATGATCGCTTATATTTATGTAAGAACTCCCAAATAAAATAAAAGGTACTATTGGAATTCCACACCTCTCTAGTAGGAGGGAACTTAGGATTTTTGAAAACATACCATAGGGTCAAGAAGGAATTTTTTGGGGATGGCCTTAAAACTTATGTTCAAAGGTTTGTAGCATAATGTTTGGTTTTACAACAAAATAAGGTGGAAACAATTGAGACCCCAGTTCTTTTACAACCATTATCCATCCCAAGTCAGCGCTAGGAGAAGGTTTCCATGGATTTTATCACAGGGTTACTGAAGTCTGAAGGAAAGAGTGTCATCATGGTGATTTTTGAAACACTGACCAAGTATGCACACTTTTGTGCACTCTCTCATCCCTTCAAAGCCATTACAGTTTCCACTGCATTCATGGAGACAGTTCAAAAAATACAGGGAATCCCAAAGATTATTGTAAGTGATGCAGATCCTATCTTCACTAGACATTTTTGGATAGAATTATTTTCTTGTTTGGGTACTCAATTGGCACATAGCTCATCCTATCATCAACAATCTGATGGACAAACCAAGATAGTGAACAAGTTTATGGAAGGATACCTTTGTTTCTTTGTATTTGATAAACAAAAACAATGGTTCAAATGGTTTCCCTTGGCAGAATGGTGGTATAACACTTCCTTTCATACTGCAACAAAAATGACACCATTTATGGAACTCTATGGATAGCACTCATATTTCCATGTTTCATGCTTAAAGAAGATTATAGGTGACAAGATCCCAATTCAAAATTTATTGCTAGAACTTGACGAGGAAGGAAAAATCATATTGGAGCCTAAATCCATCACTGACACAAGAATTCCCCAATTGAGGAATAGATCCATTTCAGAGTATCTCATTAAGTGGAGGAAACTACATGCTGAAGATTCCTCTTGGGAAGATGAGTCTTTTATAAAGAAGAATCAATAATTACTCAAGCATTTCAAACAACACTTGTCTCAAGGGGAGGGGCATGCTAATCCCTAAATAATGTCACATTACCCCTTAATTGGGCCATATTACATTAGTAATGTTATTTTATTTATTTCATCTTGGGTCCATTAGTTGTAATTGTACCTCCTAGTCTCCTATATATACCAAGGAGAGATTTTCATTTGGAATCAGCTTGTATTTGGAAATTTATGTGGTGTATAAGGAGGTTTCCCCCTCGAAGAGGCGAAATTTATGTAGTGTATAAGGAGGTTTCCCCCTCGAAGAGACTTATTATTTGAAATTATATCTTTTTCAAGGAGTGAGTACCTATTCTGAGGTTTTTCTATCTTATCTTGATATTTGGTTCTTAACAAATTCTTTTTCAGCTGCACTGTATGACTTTGTTGTATCTACTACAAACTCTGTGATAAATCCGATAACAATATTGTCTAGCCAAAAATCTACTACATGTGTAAACATATTATCAACTTGTTGTAGCTGCATGATATCTTCAAGATTCCACTCTAGCTGTCTGATCCAATTTTTTTGATGGTTTTCTTTCAATTTTTTGATCCACTCCTACAATATGTGTGGGAAATCATAGAAAAATACTTCATGCAAGTTAGTGAATACATACTTTTCCAGATATTTGCACGGTGTTAACATTGGGTTCTGTTATCTTTTTGCACAAACTCTAATTCCTTCATCTTCAACCCTCTCTCTATCTCTGGCTTCATTAGGTTCCATGGTCTAAACATCCCCTTTTAGATTCACATTATTTCACCTTCTACTCATTCGATCCCACATTCATTTGACGCTTCTTCAACAGATCTGATACGGTCAATCCCATTCTCTTCCAATCAACCGGAAATAGAACCATTTGTTGGTTTTCCTTTTTTCTATCTACTTTTATTCTATTGGTCTTGAGGAATTCTTATGGGGTATTCTGATTCTCATTGACCATTATAGATTGAACCTGGTTCAGAACTAAGAATCTTCCCAACAAAATCCCTTAAAGACTATCAACCCCTCTAGTAAACCAGAAGGCAACATAGTACATAGGATGTACGGTGTAGTCTCACCCAAGATAGCTCTATGGGTGGATTCAATACTTAGATGTTTGCAACCCAATATTGAGAGAGATCTATGTTTATGCGTCGTAACCTTTATTCAATCCATTTAACACTAAGTTATTTATTATATGCATGCATGCAAAATAAGAGATCTACTTAGTTAGTTCATTCATTCAACATTCATCAAATAATCTGATACAAATATGCATTCCTTTAGTCACATAACATAGTTTTACCGTGGTTCACTCCCTCCTGGGATACATCCAGAAAGATCTGGCTCTCAAGATTTTATTATAGTTTGGAAATATCCCACACCACAGATGGTTACAATCTTAGGTCTCCCTCTTTCCCAAATGCTCCTCGATCCCTATGACACTAACTAGATCACACTAGGATCCTCAGCCTGTGATCTAACCCTTAGGATTGAGTCGCTCACTCCCTCCTTAGCTCACCAACTAAATGAGTCATATAGTTCTTACAACTCTCTCTCATTTTTCCCTACGTGTCCCTCTTGTGTCCCTTCTCTCTCCTAAGAACTAATTATTTATATCTTCGGCTCACCAGCCATTACAATGCCTTAAAAGAAACCTAACCCTAGTGTCGTTAGGTCTTCCATGCATGCGTTTGTTTTTTTTTTCCTTCCAGCTATCTTTTTCCTCTTGCATTCTTCTCCTCCCAAAATAGCCTTTCTTTTTTATTTGGCCTACATCCAACACTTGGTAATGAGGGTGTCGATATGGTTTCACATTTGACGGTATTTCATCACTCTGCACATGCATTTTATCTATCTTCTTTTCAACAATAATGGAATCCTTGATCATCTTTTCTTGGTATTTGATTACTCTAGCCTTTGAGATAATACCATCATATTTGGCATGTACATCCTCTAGATGGAGTTCAACTTCTTCAAGTATCTTTTTTTGAACTTCTTGAATCTTGTCTTCTTTCTCCTTTTGAAGTTGCAATGTGATCACATATACAAAATTATGACGTCCTTCAATTCTGGCTTTCATTTCTAACTTTACCTCATCCATATTTAAGGATTTCTCAACCTTCTTGTAAATTGCCTCTTGCAGTATTTTGGTAGATTCTTCATACAAGATTCTTGTTTATTCTTTATTTTGACAATTCTTCTTTTCTTCTTTCAATCTCTTAACCTCATCCAATATTTTTTTATTATGTCTTCGTAATCTACATATCTCTTCATCTTTCTTTTTCAAATATTCTCTTGATTCATCTTTTTCCCACTTTCCTTTGCTAGTCTTTTCTTGATTTAGTTTCTTAACCTCCTTAATGAGTGATTCATTAAGGGGTATTATCTTAGATAGCTCCTCACCCTTCTTATTAATATCTTCCTTTGCTTCTTTTAATTCATCTTCAATTCTATACAATTCCTCCATTTTTGTATCCCTAATCCATTTATCTGAGAATCGTTTTTCAAATTCTTCCCATGTGTAGTGCCATTTAGTATTTTGATCAACACTCATCCACCACTTCCAAGATTCATCAAAAAAATAATATATTTCTTTCCTAGGAGTGATATTATATTCTTTTACCAACCTCAACAATTCCATAGGATTGATTTCATATTTATCTTCATCTCCTGTAAATTTAGGTATTTCCATTGATTCTTAATTAGGGTCTAATCCCAACCCTCAAATCACAAACTCAATATGTTAAGGATAAAGATATCAAACACTTGTAATAATTATTCCAATATTCACTTTTATGTGTTATATTTCTAATGTATTATGAATCATCTCAATCAGACATTTCTAAAGTTATGATAGTCTTAAGTGGACATACCTTTGAAACCCTGATTTGGAGTCTGTCCTTCTGGTCGACCTTAATTATGATGTATCTCTAAACTTTTTTCATTATTAGTTTGAAATTGTGACCTATAGTACTATGAAATTTCTTATCTACAATGCCACAGGTATGACCAAAATTTGATGTGCCAAGTAGAATTTATTGTAACTTCCCCACACCTTGCTGATTTTTGGCCTTTCCAGGAGAGAGCACATTTACAGCGTGCCCCATGCACAATTATTGATATACAGTTCTGAAAATTGTACCTTAAATAATATGGTATGTCCACTTTTCAATGCAATAGGTCACACTCCATTTGGATTCCCTATGAAGAAGTTATGGTTTTTTTACCTGGAACACTTGTTTGAGACTAGTCAATAGGACTAGTCAACTACCCTGTCTTGCACAAGGTGTATCTACAAATGTAGGATGAACCATATTATAAAATTTATATCATAGATACCTTGATAATTTCGGTGAGTATCCTCTAGATTTCAAGGTCTGAAATGTTACATAAAATATTTTATAGAGAAAATTTTGTGATGGCTAAATTCAGGATGATTCTCGAACCCTATCTTACATTGGATATATCTTTGAAATTATAAGGCCTAAGGAGCTTCAATTTTAACCCCGCGTATATTGATAATTATAATGATTATCCTCAAAGGGGATCCTTCTGAAACACTGTAGAAAATAAGTTATATAAAAAATTCCAAGGTGTCTTAGGTGTAGCAGTGAAACCCCAAGACCTTGAGCCGTGATACCAAATGTTATGATCCAAATACTCAAAATATCATAAAATTACAGAAGTACACACCATATACATAATGTCAATGTGGAGAAAAATTCCAATATATATATGTTACACAATAACTCCTTAAAGATTAGGGGAACCCCCTCCAAATAACCAAATACCTTTCATACTTCACAATTCACATGTCAATAATGAATACATGATATCTTATATATAGCTATTCACACTTGCACATGAGGCCCCTTTATCACCACATCGACCCTATTACATATGTAATTACACATTTCCTGTGCATTTAGGCCCATATATTCCCCCCCTTGGGGTCATATCATATACAGTTAGCCATATATATGCCCCCCTTGGGTAATAACACTCTAACTAAGACACTAACTATAGATAACACCTCCAACTCCAATGCTTGTGCAAGTCTGAATAAAAAAAATGGGGTTCTTTTTTACTAGATATATAGAGCAAGGAAATGATGGAAACAAGGATTTTTAGGTTTGAGGAAATGATTAAAAATAAAGGGAATAAGGATAACAAGGGAATGAGGGATTGTAAATGGGGAAAGAAAATTCCAAGATCATGTTGCTTCGAGTATGATTTTTCTTCTTCTCTATAGTTAGGATCATTTTATATTCTCTCAAAGTGGTTGGAGTGGTTACAAATTTTTTTTTATGAGAAATAGAGGGTCAAGAACCAGGTAAACCCATGAATCCCATCCAAAAATATGATTCTTTTTTTCTTTTGGAAAACTTAAGGTGTACATGCCCTGCAATGGATTAACATTTGTATGTACACATCTTGCATAGTTGTTAGGGTGCATATAAGTAAAAAAATATTGTTTTTGATGAATCTACATGAATAAAGAGAGGGTTAAGGTCTGCAACTAGGTAAGGGAAATGATAATCATGTCATCAATGAATCGGTGGTAGAAATCAATGCTACAATAGTGGTATAGTTTCTAATGCGTTCTTCATTATCTTATCCTTTAGTCATATCCCAATTTGTGGGGATGATAGGATATTTAGAGACTTGAGAGTTAATTAAGATCAACTTGGTCTAATTTGTCATTAGGTTAAAGTGTGTTTCTTAGTGTGTTTCACTAGTATGAATTTGTAATCCGATGGTCACAATATTTTCTAGGCATAGAGTGATTTGAAGGATCATATTCTTCTCAATATTAATGACTACATTGATATGTGGATTAAAACCTCATTGTTCCATGATCTCTATTTAAGGAAGCATGGAGGGTCATTTTCTGATGGTCAATTATAAGAATCTCTCTTATAAAATATTTTTCTTTCACATTAATATATTGCCTCAAGTGGCCACATTGGTTTGAGCCATGGATGTCTCCCCACGTTGGGGTTTTAGCACATAAAAACATTGGTGTGTTTATCTTTGATTTGGTTGTGTGAGTGGTTAAGGTGTCCATCCTTTGTTGTTGGAATACCTTCAGTTGTCAAATAGAATAATCAAGGAAGATAGGCCATATATTCTATGATAGAGTCTCCTTAGGGGAAAAATGATTCCTAGTTGTAAATACCTCTCCTAAAATATAATTAATCTATTAAAAAACTAAAGTTGTGAAAGTAAGAAATCAATCAAAAATTGATCAACCAACAACACCAAGTTCTCAAGTGGTGCAACAAGTGGTTTCTAGTGGTTCCTAGATTATGACCCCTCCAAAACATTTCTAAAATATGGTTGAAGGTACCATTGAATAAATAGGTTGAAGAGTGGAAAAAGGGTCCTTCCAAACGACTACCACAAGAGGTGATGAAATTCCATATGGAGATGAGTGGAGGCATGAATGGAAAAGTTATAACTAGGAGACAAAAGGTGATGAAATCCGAATGGCCTATAGAAATCTATCTCTAGTTCCCTCCCTTCTATAAGAGCCACTCTGGTAGGAACCTAGTAGAATGAACACCAAGCTACCTCTTCATGGATACATTCAATAGATTATGCCTTCAAGATAAAATCAAATGGTTAGGGGATATCTAGTATTGAAAGATCTAGGATTCAAAATCAAACCTATGGTCCCAACCATAACGTTATCCACTCCAAAGAATATATTTTTTTCTAAATGAGTCTTTTGATAAAAATATTTCATTCTCTAAATATTTAACCATGATGTTTCAAATGTGAAATGCTTATGGTGAAATATTTGGATTCCTATCGCCGCAACTCAAACTTAAATGCACAATTCTTTTGGGCCCAAGGGGGATTTAGTGTGTTAAGTTAAGTGGTTAATTTTAGTCTCACCCTGGGATCATGAACCAAGCATATAATTCAAGAGTAAAATGTGTGTATAGATGGTGTAACTAATATTCAAAAGAAAATTCCTGAAATAGAAGTACTTTCAATTAGTGATATTTGAAATTGAAATGCTAAGTGAAAGTTAGGACAAGTACCAAATTAAAAGGAAAATTTTCTAGTATCAATAATATTTCTAAAGAAAAATAAGCATATATCAATTTACATCAAAACTCAAAAGATCATACGTCAACTTAGCAAGGGACTAGGACTAAATTAGCATGAAAATTCAAATCAAAAGTAAGATGACCAAGTCAAATACTATGAACCACATAGATTATTTTCTTTAACTAATATTTCAATTGATAAATCAAAGAAATTGTAATGTCCCCCAACCCAAATCAGGAACATTACATGTGGAAAAACTCATAAAAACTAAAATTCCTGCTATCTAATTAAATTCATGTAGCTTTCAGCTACAAATTACAACCATTTTTAACTATTGAGTTTTAACATTAATTAAATGCATCTACAACATTTCTAAACAACATGAATGTAGCTAAGTAACTCAACATAGAAACATATAAATTCATATTAAGAAAAAGAGTTCATGTAGAACAATTTAACTCATAAAATAACACATCAACAAGATAAAACACTTATCTTTCCACAATAGTTGTGCAACCAACTATTTTGGATAGAAGCTCCACCAAACCATAGATTTATTGTTCCAAATATCAATAGCAAGTCACCCCTGAGATGAGGCTAGTAATCCAAAAAAGAGTGTGGTCTCTCACTATCCACTCATAGCTCAGAAAACCCACAAACAACTGATATTCTCCTACAACTATCTCGATTTTCCACTAGCTCTCTTCGTCTCGACCTAACCAACCCAAGGAATATACATCTTCACTGATATCAATCCATCGAGTGTCCTATTCATTTATCAAGGTATTTCTAGCAAAGATAACCATGAATCTCTCAATTGGGAAACTCAAGGGAACTCACTGCTAAGAAAAATACCAACAACAACAGAAAACACTTGTTGTTATAGTGTAATTCACACAAGAGTTCACTCGTAAATCCTGAAAAAACATATCTATTCAACCTCCAACTCCAAATATTCTCCAAGGATGGTCTAGCTTGATCTATAATTCACCCTCCATAGATGTTACAACTCCAAGCTCTTTGTCCTACTCTCTACTTGTTTCTCATTCCCAAAAACTAAATGTGTAAAAATTATTTTCCCAACCCATATGAATTTCCTCCATTTATCATACCTTTCTTGATTCATACACTTTCTCAATATTATTGGACTCAACCCCCATGCTCCCAATAACTATGGGATGTGACTTATGACACCCACCCTCTTACATGTATTCAATGATTGGCTTTAGGAACACTAAATAAAAAATTATAAGGTTCATATACCAATAACTATTTCTAGGAAAAATGGGTTGAATTAATATACATCGGTAATTCCCCCTTGGACCCCCTCTTAGAAATTATCTTAGACCCACTCCTCTCTTGTGAATTAATTCATCCCCCATTTCTATCCATGTCTCCTTAATAGTTGGCATCACGTTTTATTATTAACATTTTTAAGATACATTCACATATACATCACTTTGGCCTTGGCCACACATTATATCTACATTAATCATTAATTAAACTTGGGGTTATAGTGGGTATGTTACATTCCCCCTCCCCTACAATTGTGTGTCATCCTCATTGCACACTATGTCAATATACATATATGAAAATTTATATCACAATTATTAGAAAATAAAATTATGCCATTTTACAACTCAAGCACTAGTTCCAACCAAAATATCTTGTTCCTCCCAACCCATGGACCCAAGGAATGCACCATTCATTTATTGGGTCTATTAGAACCTAAATTTTGATTGTTTCCATGGGAATTTTTAAGTTTCAGTAGAAAATATCATTTAGTATAACATTTCTTTTCTACAGGAATTCTGACTTCCAGTTAAATGCTCAACATAAAAGCGTTCTAGTGAAAATAAAGTGTAAGGAGTCGAGATAGGAATGTGGGAGAAATGCGTGCCAATTGAAAATGACCAAGGGACACCTCACTCATAACTCAACATTTTTTATTCATTGACAACATTCACATTAAACTCCAAAGATATCCCAAGCACTGATTCCATCAAAATGTGCTCAAGTGTCAAATGAAGGGCATTATTGTCTCAAGTAATAAAAATAATTTGGATTTATAACCATCCAAGTCACTAGTCAAGCCTAAACTTTGATTCATCATCCAAGTGTCAAATTTCTTTCATATGTTGAGAATGCTCACAATAGAGCACCTTGTTCGGGTATGTTAATGAATTCAATATTGATGGTATCACATTCAATTCACTGACAGACAAATCACAAGATGCACATGTTTAGAAACCATACTTTAGTAGAAGAATGTCAATTTGGAGATAAGTGTATTTTTTCTCATGGTGAAAAGGAGTTTGGAAAAGGAAAATAGCTTGCACACGATTTCAAATATGATTGTGCAACATGAACTTTTGGCAATAGATTCCTAGTTGGTGGCTTTGGTGGAAAGCCGAGGGGTCATCCTAGCTATAGTAAGGTTACTTGTCCTACAAGAGGTTGATATCTATCCATATTGAAACATTGAATACTATCAAACCTTATAAGGAATCTATATTAGAATCCTATGGTGCCCATACTAAAATGAAAATATATTTATCTTACTAGAATCGGGAATAAACAAATGCAAAAGCATTATGTGGTTTGTGTAAAACTAGTAAGTAACCATATTATGAGTGAGAATAATTTAGTATTTATACGATGTCAATTATCATCTACCTGATAGATTTTATGATGTTGGAAGAGATTTCCCATTTAATCCATTAATAAACTTTGAAAATGGGTAAACCCTCAGAGCACCCTGTCGTAAGATAAAGGAAACATTCACAAGTTTGGGATAAATAGTTGATGTCATATTGGCCATTAACAATAGGAACATTCATAAAATTACTTAAGTTTGTAAATGCTCAGTGCAGGGGTTAGGTAATTCTTTTAGTTCATGGACTATTGAAAAATGAAGAGCTACATTTCAAAATTTCAAAATCCTTTGATGATCAGATGAATGCTATAATAACTACGAGGTTTTCTCCATTTGACTTTTCCATTGTTCATGGATTTCCAAATGTTGTTCCTACTATGGATGAGTGGGGAGAATCCTTTCCCAAATTTAGAGGAAATGAGAATTATAATCCTATAGAGCATTTGTTAGTGTTCCATGAACTTATGCATGAATTGAGTATTCATCATGAATATCTCCTCATGAAGATGCTCATATATTCACTGGAAGGAGATGCCCGACAATGGTAGATGTATTTAACTCTTTCTAGCATTTCTTCATTGAATACATTTCATACAAATTTTCATAAACATTGTAAAAGGTATTTTTTAGCCAAGTCTCTTTTTGAGTACTGTTGTGAGGAATTTGAATCTTATTTTCAGCATGCAGTAATGTTTTTTTTGGTAGTGAGGATGAAAGAGAATGTATTGTTGAAGGAGTGGAAGAGGATTCAATCACACATGAATCATTTTCTAGTTCTTGTATCTAGAAGGAAGAATGTCAATGTTGTTTTAATGATAAAGCTAATCATAAAAAAAAAATATACGCATTTGATATTGTCTCAGATACATTTGATGTCCCAATTTTTTATGAATATCAGCGTATATATAATGAATGCTCGTATGTTGAGGAGCATAGTTTTTAATCAACACATATGGAACTAATTAACAATGAGCCTGCATATGCCAATTATTATTCAGATTCTCTCGAAGGTATTGATTCAAGCAGATGTTTTGGTTGATGTGAAAGAGGAGGCATTGCTACCTTTTGTTATTAAAAGTGGAAATCCTGACCATGAATTTGAAGGATCTCAACTAAAAAAGTATGCTTCCATTATAATCATATAGGAGAAGTTTAACCTTAACAACCAGAAAGAAGCAAGCCAACACATCCAAGAATAGTTTTCTACCCTTGATTGTTATAAAGAATATTATTTGCATGAGTTGTTTCAAGGAGAACGAGAAGAGAACAGTTTTATCAATGAAACAAATTTCACACAAGAGAAGTTTTTTCTTTTAATTCAGTTATAATTTTTTCATGATTTTCGATATCCAGTGAAAGTTTGGATGGAGTCCTTGTTTTCAAAGGTTTCAAGTGTTACAAGTTTTGACATGCTACCCATTTCCAATTGCAAGTATAGGATTCCTATGAAATTTTTGTAACACATTTTATATTATTTTTGTACTTGCTCAGAAAGCTATAAATAAGAGAATCATATTGTTATACAAATGTTTACCTTGATGCATTGTAAATTTTATTATACCTGAGCATAAGAGTCAATTTTATTAGCTTAGGTTCATGTGCATAAACAATCTCTCTTTTTCTAGAATTTGGTTTTCAGCTTGATTCAGTTTATAGTACATTAGTTGAATAAAGACTCCATATCCCAATGGAGAGTAAGACCTAGTGTACAATAGTTTCAATTCAAGATTTCATTTTTGGTTTGTACGAATGGTTTTAGAGCAGGTTGAAAGGATTAAATGGAAGAAGGAACAAGGTATGCAAGTTCTTTGGTGCCTCATAGGAAAGATACCATCCCTAGTTGGAGCTAAATGTAGTACCTAAATTTGAAGTGTTGCTATGGAAATTTTTAAGTTCTGGTAGAAAAGCTCATTCAATAAAACATTTATTCGTTATAGGAATTATGAATTTTGGTTAAATGCTCAACATAAAAATGTGCTAGTGAAAATCAAGTGTAAGGAGATGATATAGGCACATAGGGGAAATGTGTGATAATTGAAAATTTCCAAGGGACACCTTTCCCATAACTCAACAATTTAATTCATTGACAACATTCAAATTAAACACCAAATATCTCCCAAGTGGCACAGACCCTCGCTTCCCTCTAAAGGGACTACTCGACCTCCCAGTCTTGGATCATTTAAAAATACTGAGTCAAAGCAGATCTTTGGGTCCCTTCCTTCCTCTGGCGACCATGACTATGATTGTGGGTCTACCCCTTCATAACTTAGGATTCAGGGATATCCTAAAATATTCCTTCTCATCTTCCTGAAATGCACTGCTCTGAATCTTTGAGCTCTCACCACACATCTCCTCAAATATGTTGGCCCCACTTTGGTTTGGGTTTCGCGACTTCATGAAACTCCAGGTTTCTTTCTCGCTAACTCCCAGCCTTATGATTCCCGAATTCCTTAATATGCCGCCACGTGCTTCTTTCATGATCAACGACTAAAATTAGTTCATGACTTCAGACTTCGCAACTTCACTTTCGTCAAGATTTCAAACTTTCCAAACTCCGAAGTGTTGAAACACTTCTCGACTATCCTCCACGTAGCTTTCCCAGATATAATGGTCTGGAATCATTCTCCTCCCTCCTCTAGGAATGAATCTCGTCCACTTGTTTTCAATGAAGACTTCAGGGACTTATTCCCTTGAAGAATTTCCATCACTCTCCCTCTTGATTTTTACTTCCTCGACTTTCTCTGGTTCCTTTGAATACCCCCTTTGACACTTGGTCAAAACCTCAATGTCTGCGCACCTTGCAACAGATTTTAGTCCACACTTGAATTCTCCTTGTGGATGGATTTGCACTCCTTGTGACTGTTCTCCAATCGCTTCTAAATATTGTAACTAGAATCACACTACCTCTCCTGAGATTTTGAGTTTAAAAACATTGCCATGCACTCCTTGTGGACTTTGATGCACTCCTTGCATACAAAAGATTTGTTATCTCTTTTGATCTTTCGAGTCGAAACAGACTCAATCAAGCACTCCTTGCGAATACTATTCACACCTTGCACTCACTCAATGAAGAGAAACAATTGGAAATTAACTACTCTTCACAGTGACTCATACATTCAACCCCATAAATGCATTCATGGATACAAAAACAAGGAATAATAGAGAATTGAAATTAATAGAAAGTCTACCATTCACTCATTTAGATAGACACAACAGCCACACACCTTTGGGACAATATTCTTCTTTTATATTCATTCAACTGAAACCTACATACATTCATACATTGTTCTTCACTACTCCTTAACATATACACTATGAATCAACTATCTTCTATCAGCAACCTTCCAACAACCACTACCGGGCAACATTAAAAATATTTTTACAAAAGGGATTCTCTTCAAGCCTTTCCCTCCAACTACTCTACGCTATATTATCGTAATTAAATTCTACCAACTACTTAACATCTATTACAATAAATATTGAGTTAGACATATGAGAGCACAAGCTCCAAATCTGTACTACGATCTATCTCATTAAGAAAAAATGCATCTCCCCATCGTTATTACCTGATGGCTTAGCCTCCAATCATTAAATATGTTCATGAATCAAAAACATTTGTCAAGTATTGCATTAATACATTGATCTTTTAAATTCAAAATGTTTCAAAGTATGCACTAATGCACCCATCTATCTCTCTCTTGTGTTTTGTCGGTCCTGCTCATGCATCACTCTCCCTTGGCTGAAAAATTCATGGACTCCTATCCATGAGCTCCTGTACTGATATTCCATGCTTATGGATCTCTGCTTCACCAACCCAACTGGAATCTTCTACTGGTCATCCCTTCCACCTCACCAAATACTCAAAATATGTTTTCCTCCTAGTCTTCCTACCAACTCATTGATCTATAATCTTTTCCATCTTAACTTCTCTGCCACAGGATTTTTATTTCTCCACTAGATATCTCCTTGATCTTCTAACCCTCTGGTTCTATATTTCTTGTATGGATACATGTCTTCAATTTTGAATATGGACGATATACCCACATCTTTTGGAAGCTCTAATTCATAAGCATTCTCACCAAACTTCCTCAGTATTTTACATGACCCTATCTTTTTCAACTTCATCTTATTGTATGTTCCCCTCGGGAATATTTCCTTCCTTAGATGTTTTAGAACTTGGTCCCCAACTTCAAATTCAAGCTTTCTCCTATGTTTATCAGCTCCTCTCTTGTATTCACTGCTACTCCTTTTCAACTGCTCCTTGATCTGATTGTGAAGTTCTTGTATCTCTGTAGTGAAATCTTTGGCTCTCATGCTCCTAAACTCACTCTACTTTATATATCTTAACTCTGACACTCCTCTCGGATTCATTCCATACATGATTTGAAATGGAATTTTCCAAGTGCTCCTGTTCATTGAGGCATTATATGCAAACTCAACTTGTGCTAGAATCTGATCCCACTAACTATAGTGTTCAGTGACCAAAATACTCAATAAATTTCCTAAGTTTCTATTCACCACTTTGGTATATCCATTTGTTTGCAAGTGTTATGTAGTTTTATCACCATAACATCTTTCATATAGGATCCAAGTCTCATAAATTTAGCAAGGAGCTACATCGTGATGGAGGCATGACAGTTTGGAAGATGGAGCCACATATGGTAGAATATGGATAAATCTAGCGGAGACGCGAAGGTGACGGGGCCTGACGGATTGTAGATCTTGGAGCAGCCCAAATCGACAGCCAAGACACATATTAGGCTATGAAGTAGTGCAAAAAATAATTGTCAAAGGGAAGACCAGGGAAAATACCATGGTTTCATTTTGTGTACATGTGGAACCATCAGAAGCACATTGGGGAGAAAAGTGGTCTGGTCAAAACCATCTTTGCCAACCCCCAATATCGAAAGTTGATAGGACCCGACAAACCGTATATATTGAAGTAGCTGAGATCAACGGTCAAGGCTCATATCAAGAAATAAATAAGTGTGGAGGATAATTGTTCAAGGGAGGGCCGAGGAAAATACCATGGTTTTATTTCATGGATGCGTGGTGCCCTCAGAAACACATCGGGGAAAAAATTGGTCTACTCAAAACCATTTTCCCACAACCCCGATATCAATAGGCACATATAAAAGGAGGGCCCCCAACATTATTTTATGATATTTCAAAGCATTCAAATGTTTGAAAACTGGCACAAACCATCCATTTGAAACTCAAGATCAAAATTGGATCAGATTTGTGCTTTCTTCGCCGCTTAGAAGGTATTTTTCATCATGGCCGCCAACCTTGTCATTTATCCATAAATGAACAAGACCTCACCTCTAGAGAATAATCCCTAATTGACAGGGACTCTGATGTTTTTGAAACAAAAATAACAGTCTCACCCATTTCCCTGTTTAGATCGAATTTGCTATACAATGTTGGAAAGAATATACCCTTCCTCAAAGCGGCCCAAGCCTCCATTACCCCTTACATCGTAGAAGCAGTTTTCCCTTTCCCTGAGTTCATATGCTAGTGTGTGGAGCAATATTCATAGGAAGAAAAGGTCATTTTGAATAAATTAGGGTTAGAGGTTTTATGCGAAATATATAGTCTGTCAATTCGACACATCCTCAGTATACCAGAGTCTTCCCCCAAAGTGTCAAAGTCCTTCAAGGAAGAAAAAGTGATCACAGCCTATCAAGACTATTCCCCTGAATTAAAAACCCTATTTCTTCAAACCATTGCTAAACCTAAACACCATTCTGAATGTCTGTCATTACCTATCAATGCAAACATTATGATTATTGAGGTCCAGTGGGCTTGTTCCCTACTTAGTCAAATTTTAGGGTTGGATAATGACAAGTTTGTAGTATAAGTCATGTTGGGTTTCTTGTTGACCTTTTTGATGTCAGATTCTATTTCGTCAGTCTGTATTAGTTTTCACAAGTTCATCACTGATAATATGCATCAAGAACTAGTAAATTTCAATTCATTGAGACACTTCAGATACTACACGCACTTGTTGAGAATGTTCCTGAAATCAAACAAAACTGAATTCCCTAAAACTACATTCATCTCGAATGAATGTAAAAGGATCATCATGCTTATTTTCATCAATAAGATCATGTCCAGGCTATACATTCTTATCTTTGGCACGAACCTACCAAGGGTTCTGGAAGAAATGAAAGATCTTTACAACCAAATCCAGAGAGCAGGGTGGGAGATTGGATGTTGTTCATACAATCTACCGTGATTTGGGTATACAACTATTAAGAAGGACCTTACCTATTACCATTCTTTTTTACTCCCAAAATTGTTGCTTTAAAGTTCATGAGACAAAGGATCATTTCAGAGATAGATCATTTTCTGAAAGCGAACAAGTCATCTAACTTAAAATTTCCTTTCATGATAGGACCTATAACACCCTGTTTCCCCCAATTTGTAAAAATAACTATACTAGCCAAGAACTATGGAAAACTCAAAAATGTGAATCTATGATGTGAATGGACCTTGTGAAAAAGGTCGATGAATGTGAATAATATTATGAATATATATTGCAGGACTGTTGAGAGGGGATATGCTGAAAAAGAGACCACGATGGCTGAAGAAAGGTGGTGGAAGGCACCTGGAAAGGTGGAGTTAACTTCCACCGAAACCAATACCATATTTGGACTTCACTGGCCCAGAGAACCAAGAGCGGCTTGCTGGCCCCAAATTAAATGACTTGCCAGGATTGGTAGGTAAATGGCTCCTTATGAGTAATGAGGGATGGGGGGGCGTGAACCGCCCATCTGTAGAGCCATCAGGCCTAACCAGTGCGAGGGAAATCCTGCCACACGCAACCTTGCAAGAGGAAAAAGGCATGAGGGAGAATTGAGAAGGGGGCAGATGTGAGGAGAGGAAGAGAACTCTAGAAAACACAGAGTGAGTCATAGCAGAGAAGGGGTAGAGTAACCCTCGTTCTTGGTCACTGGCAAACAGAGACTCAGTCTCGCAGGATCGTGGTCTCAGCTCAGGGATGGCTAGTGGTAAATCATATCAGAATCACTGAGCCTATAGTTGGGTGGAAATGAGCACCCCTCTCAGTAGTTTCATCACCTATGGTGTTATTTTTTATAAGTGTTATTTGAAGTTAATTCCATAATCACATGTTCAGTTTTATGTTCTTGTAAATATTTTTGAATAGAAGTGTTTACCTAACGTTTGATTTGATAGAATGGATGCATGTGTATGCTTACGTGCCATAGTTGTTTTCTACACAAATTATTAAATCTAGGACATGAGTTTGCTCCACCGAGAATCGTCTTATTTGCTTAGTTTCTCGTAATATTCTGGGAAGGCCCTTTCAGAGTACTCTTTTCCGAGAATTACCCCATAAACCTTGTAACCATACTGAACCTTACCAGAGACTCGATTAAGATCAGGGATAATTTCCCGAGAATCATCTGAGGGTTCATGCAATCTGGTTCTGGAACCCTTATGCAAGAAAGAGTATCTTTCTAAGGTCTCGGGGTCATGGGAGCCTAAATCTCTGAGAGTTTGAACTTCATGATTCAAGCTCAGAAGGGATAGCAAGATTCAAATATAGAAAGAAAATACCCTATCGCTTGGTAAATGAACGGTCAAAATCCTTTCAAGAATACCCCAATCTTGTCAACACCGATGGATCTAAAGAAGGAGTGTAGGCATTAACACCTTTCCCTTTTAGCCTTCACAAATAGTGATGGGATCCTAGACCATAGATCCCAAGGACCCCTCGAAGCTCTATAAGCCATCGATCTTAAACTTTACTTAGGTAGGAGAGTGAACTCGAATATGTCCCAAAAGTCCCAAAGGCATTGGGACCATCCATGTTGGAGGACAGGTGGCAGAGATCTGACCATTTTGTGTATCGGGGATTCGTGAGTTTGGAGGTGGAAGACCAGGCTCTTGGAGTCACGAAGTCCCGAGTTGAGAGATCGCGATGTGATCTGGGTCATTGATCAAGGAGGAAGGACAGTCATGGGATCTGACATCTCGATACATCGTGTATTAGAGATTCGTGAGTTTGGAGGTGGAATACTAGTCTCTTGGAGTCATGAAGTCCTGAGTTGTGAGATCGCGATGTGATCTAGGTCATTGATCATAGAGGAATGAAATTCGTGGGATATGATGTCTCGATACATCAAGTATCGGGGGTTCATGAGTTTAGAGGTGGAATACCAAACCATTGGATTCACGAAGTCCCGAATAGCGAGAAGTAGGAGCAACCATTGAGTCAGAACCTCCTCGCTATATCGCATATCGGGGTCTCGGAGGTTGAGGGGAATCAGTTTCGACTGTAGAAGTCTTGAGCTTGTGAGTTGTGAGAGCTTGTGCAACACATGGCATGTCTACTTGGTGGGACCCACATGGTTGATAGGTGGTGTAACGATAATATGCCCAGAGAGAGGGAGAAGTGGTGACAGGTGGTGGACACGTGTCGTTTGAAAACAGGAGTCAACATCCTGTTGACTTCTCATACTTCGGGTTCTCGTAAGAAATGAGCACAAAGGCCCAACAACTCAAGTCATGAAGTTGCAAGTTTTGAGAATCCTGAAAGGAGTTAAACCTTCTCTGACTTTCACGTCTCGGGGTTTTGTAAAAGAAGGGCCCATAGGTTCAACCTTTCAACCCACGAATTTGCAAGTTGCGAGCAAGGCTAGTAGTTATCCCTAGCCAGTGGTCATACGTGGAGAGCGCTAATAAGGAGGGGCCATACCATATCAGAATATCAGGTATCAATGATTGGTGAAGAAAATTCGAGGGTCTTCAACTCACAACTCGCGAGGTCCCAAGTTGTGAAAGGAACTTTCATTTAGGTGCGTATGTGGTCATATCGAGATAGGGACTAAAGAAAGGGAGCTAGTTCTTTGTTGCTAAGTGGTGGGTAGATCTGGATATCCAGAATCTGCATGCCCAGATCTATGGCTAGGGTTTCATTCTGGATCCCCCTCGCCATTCTACCTTTAAGATTGAACTCACTTGTATCGCTGAGTCACAAAACATGAAAAGGTGCCTGGTTTGTTTGGCCTATGGTCCAAACCCACGATCATAGGGAGCTGAACAGGGAAGAACTAGCCTATGCTAGGCCCCCGCAGGACTTCGGGGATTCTGTCCCTTGAGGAAAAGAGGAAATTTTATTATGCCATAGTGGGTGTGTTACAAATTGGTATCAGAGCATGGTTACAACACTTGGCCTGCTTGGGCTCATGAATAAGTTGTGCAGAAGCTCCGTTCGAAACACTCTTCAAAGGAGTAACCCCCCTATCTTAACCTTCCTAATCAAAAGACGAAGTTAAGAATGAAAAATCCCTATTGTGTGTGTGTACATGTGAAAATATAAATTATGTATTGGTTATAAATACATATAAATATTGACTAACAACCAACATTTTTCCTTTCGCACACAAGTGGAAGATTAACTATGGGAAATTATCAACGCATAGTATGGTGACTCACCATGAAGTTGGAGAAGGCTCCCACAATAAAGACGAAGATTCTGACGAAAGGAGGGCAGCAGGGACCCCTCTAGGTCTAGCTGAGACTGTGAGGAGCCTCATGGTCAAATTACAAAGCTGCAAAGTTGACAATGAAAGGATGATGAAAGAACAAAAAAAGCAAACATAAATTAACGCAGTTTTACTGCAGAGTTTATCTGATCTACAAAGACAAATGCAGCATGAACCTGAAACTCAGAAACATGGTCATATCAGTGGCCACACTAAAAGGATCACCTTGAAAAAGGTCCACCCCAGAGGTAAAGGACAAGCATCGGATGATTCCTCGGAGAAGGAAGATGGCGATTCAGAGGGCTCTTCTAGCAGCAGAACTAGTTCCTATCCCCAAAGAAAATAGAAGAAGCAAAAGTCTTCCAAAGGTCAAAAATTCAAAGAATTTTGAAAGGCCAAACCACCCTCCTTCGACAGTGAAATAAAGAAGGGAGAGGAATCAGAGGCCTGGATGCTTGGACTAAAGAAGTATTTCAGAGTCCATGACTTTTCAGAAAATATGAAGGCCCGAGTGGCCACCTTCAACTTGAACGAAAAGGCTTCCATTTGGTGGGAAGACCTTAAGAATGTGAAAGGGGTTCGCGAAGAGGACCTGTCTTGGGAATGGTTTGAGAAATACTTTCGAAAGAAGTATCTGTCAGAAAAATATTTCGACGAAAAGACTAAAGAGTTTTATGAACTCAAATTGGGACAACTCACTATAGAAGAATATGTCAACAAATTCCTTGATTTGTTGAGGTATGTACCCTATATCAAGGTGGAAAAGGCAAAGGTGAAAGTCTTCATCAGTGGACTACCTAAGGACTATCAGAATAGAATTGAATTTGATGAGCCAAAGACTCTAGAAGGCACTATTCAAAAGGCAACCTATTATCATGAACAGTTTGGGCATCGAGCAGAACCTCGCAAAGGATGGAAACATAAGAATAGTTCAATATTTCAGAAAAGGGGAATTAAATCCCCAGGATTTAAGAACTACAAGAAGAACCCAAGAATGAACTTTCCATCCCGGAGTATGCACTAGCAAAATTTTCCCTCCTTGAGCAGAAATAAAACTTCTGGACCCATATCATTGAAGACTGATAACCTAAAGAGAGAACCTTTGAAATGTTGGGGTTGCAGAGAAGAACATCTCCTAAGAGACTTCCCACACTGACAACATAATAGTTGGAGAATTTATAACATACAAGAAGCTACTACCGTCAATGATGTGGCCAGGAGTGTGTCACAAATTTATGCAGCCTTGGATAATAACCAAGCCGACCACCAAGCTTCAGTATTGGAAATAGAAGGTATGATTTCCAACCATCTAGTGTCTTTTTTAATTGACCCTAGTTCAAATTTGAGCTATATAGCCCCTAAAGTTGTTGATAAATGTAAATTACAGCCACAAAAAGATACCAAGCCATGGTTGGTACAGTTAGCCACTGGCACCAAAAGAAAGGTAGCAGAGGTTATACCAGCTTGCCAATTGATGTTGGGTAGATTTCCAACCCAAACAACCCTTAACTTATTACCCCTGGGATCGTATGATCTGTTGATTAGTATGCACTGGATAGCCTCCCATAAAGCCAAATTGGACTGTTACCATAAAACCTTAGAATGTGTAAGTAAAGAAGGGAAAAAGATAACCCTTCAAGGGATCTGAAAACCTATCTCAGTAAGACAAATATCAGCCCTACAAATGAGAAAGTATTGCCGAAAGGGATGTCCCCTATATGCAATACAGGTGTTGAAAAAAATCAAAGGTGACAAATCAAGCCTTGATGATCTTCCTGCCCTGAGAGAATACAGAGATGTGTTTTCGGAAGAGGTACTGGGTTTACCTCCAACAAGGGACATAGACTTCTAGATAGAACTTGCACCAAGATCGGTGCCGGTGTCTAAGACACCCTACCAGATGAGCACACCCGAGTTAGTTGAACTCAAGATGTAATTAAAAGAAATGATGGATACAGGCTATATTCGACCCAACATGTCTCCATGGAGAGCACCCATCCTATTCGTGAAAAAGAAGGACGGTACCCTTATACTGTGTATAGATTATAGGCAACTTAATAAGGTAACCATAAAGAACAAGTACCCCTTGCCCAGAATCGATGACCTATTCGATCAATTGGGGGGTGCGTCTATTTTCTCAAAGATTGATTTGAGGTCGGGATACCATCAAGTCCAAATCAAGGGTGAAGACATCCATAAAACTACCTTCCGAATGAGGTATGGCCACTATGAGTTTGTGGTAGTGCCATTTGGGTTGACCAATGCCCCTGCCACTTTTATGTGCTTGATGAACAATGTACTCAGCAAGTTCCTAGACAAATTTGTGCTTGTTTTTATTGACGATATATTAATTTACTCCAAGAATAGAAAAGAGCATGAAGAGCATCTTAGACTTGTGCTGCAAGTGCTAAGAGAACATCAACTCTATGCCAAATTCATCAAATGTGAATTCTTCCAGAAGCAAATACATTACTTAGGCCATGTTCTATCTGAAGAAGGAGTAGCGGTAGACCCTGACAAAATCAGATCTATCATGGAATGGCCTACCCCAAAGGATGTTTTGGACATCAGATCCTTTATGGGATTAGCAGGATACTATAGGAGATTTATAAAAGGATTCTCCAAGATTGGTTGTCCAATCACTGCCCTCCAGAAGAAGGGGACAAAATTCCTGTGGACACAGAAATGTGAAGAAAGATTTCAAACCCTRAAACATCTACTGACCCATGTGCCCATGCTGAAGATCGCCAATTCAGAAGATGACTTCCTCGTGTGCACAGATGCCTATAAGGAAGGGCTCAGAGGAGTCCTTATGCATAAAGGAAGTGTGATCTGCTATGAATCCCAAAAATTGAACGAGCATGAAGTCAACTATGTGACCCATAATCTAGAACTAGATGCCATAGTGAATGCCTTGAAAATGTGGAGGCATTACCTCTTGGGAAAAAAAATTGTACTTATGACAAATCACTGTGGATTGCGATACATGTTTGATCAACCAAAGCTCAGTGCTAGACAAGCCAGGTGGATGGCCCTCCTTAGCGAGTTTGATTTCAAAATCAAACACATTAAAGGAAAGGAAAATAGGGTGGTCGATGCCCTTAGCAGAAGTATGAAAACAATTCACCTGGTAGCGGTGAGCACCTGCGAGACAGATGTCAAGGAAAGAATCAGAAATGCACAAGAACTAGATCCCTTCATCTGGACCGTGACCATGTACCTACAACAAGAACCTGTCAGAGTAAAATATGAAGTCTACCAGAAGACCGAAGGAGGTCTGCTCACTTACAGAAGTAGATTTTATATCCCAGATTGTGACGACTTGAAGAGGTTCATTATGGATGAGCTACATAAAAGACCCTACTCGGGTCATCCAGGATACCAAAAAATTATCACTGCCACCAGGAAAAAATTTTATTGGCCTGGATTGAAGAAAGACATAGCCAAGTACCTAGCCAAATGCATAGAGTGCCAACAGGTTAAAGCAGAACATCGACACCCATCAGGATTATTGCAACCTTTACCAATCCCAGAGTGGAAATGGGAAACCATCTCCATGGATTTCATCATTGGATTACCAAACTCAACCAAACAGGATGATGCCATTATGGTGGTGGTGGATAAATTGAGCAAGTCTACTCACTTCATCCCCTTCAAGTCGACTTGCAAGGCAATAGACATCGCCCGGGTATTCATGAAGGAGATATTCACACTGCATGGTATGCCAAAAGAGATCGTGTCTGACAGAGAAAAAAAATTTACTTCTAACTTTTGGAAATCACTGATGGTTGGCTTAGAGACCAAATTATTGTTTACCACTACCTATCACCCTCAAACTGACGGAGAAACAGAACGAGTGAACCAAATACTTGAATACATGATAAGAATTCATGCAATGCATCAACCCAGGAAGTGGGAAGACTACCTGCTGTTGGAAAATGTTTAACAGGCAGCATATGCTTGTCATTGATGGAAAGTACAACAGTGAAGATGGCATGAGTACAAGAAGAATGTAATAGATGAACATTACAAATATTCCAGGAAGACACTACAGAGCAAGCTTGATAAGTTTAGAAGAGATAGTGCAGAGGATTGTTGGCAGGTTTAACAGGAACAAAGTAAGCTCAGGAGGAATTAGCGCAGAGTCGAATGCAGTGTGTAGGTGTGCACCAGGGATGAGGTTAACTCATTGCTAAAGCTCAAGAAAGATAACATACTTAGGATCACAGGCGGATCAAAGGTCGAGGCCTTTGAAACTTAGAAATTCTTCTAAGTAAGGAGGATGCATAATCTTGGGCGGAGAAGCAACATTGATCGTCGGATCCCATCCTGAATTCTCAATGGTCGTCAGATCTGAATGAAGAAAAAAGGAGTGCGGAGATATGGAGGATAGATCTCGGGTGTTAGATCCAAGCACAGGGTTTGACCACCGTTGGATCGAGGAGAACCTACACATTCTTTAAAGTGCAAGGAGTATAGGGCTCACAAAATTTTGAAAGAAGGAGGAGTGTCCATCTTCAGGAAGGACACATGGAGATAGATCGTCAGTTCGCTGACTAGAGAGTCAAAGGAACGATGTTCCCTAACCTCTCGAAATTACGATATCTGAAATCGCAATTTAATCTCAACCGTCATATTAAGGTTGAATCTGGACTGTTGATTCAAATCCATGTCGTAGTTTTGAGGATCGTGAGTTGAACATGTCAAAGATTATTAACATCAGGAATCACGCTATCGCAATATGTGAAATCGTGATGTAATTTGAGCCATCATATCAAGCTTTGATCTGGACCATTGATCTAACTCCATTTCAAAGTTTTCGGGATCGAGAGATGGAGAAGTCAAAGACTCTCAACATTAGGAGTCCCAAAGTACCGAAATGCGAAATCCCGAAACAAGACACGTCAGCAAACCTAAGAACACATGGCACAACCAGGAAATGACAAGTGTCAAGATGATTCAACATTCCAAGAACATGTAAGTCACGAATTAGGGTGACACATGGCAGTTATTTAACACATGTGACGTCAACAGAGTTACACCATGTCGGAGTTTCGAGGATCGTGTGTTGGAGATGTAAAAGAACATTCACCACAGGAATGCCAAAATCGTGATATGATAAATCATGATTTAATCGTGGACCATTGGATCAAGAGGACGCGTGGCAAAAGATCAGAGCACCATAAAGCTCCTTCTCAGAGTTTCGCCTATCACAACTTGGAGTGATGAGCACCTCCATCTAAGGATCAGCGAGATGCGAGATCATGAAAAGATCCTGACCATCAATACACCAAAAGACGTGGACCATTGATCTAAGCTCCTTTTCGAAGTTTTTCCTATCGCGACTTGGAGTGACAAGAACCTCTATCGAAGGAATCGTGAGATGCAAATTCATGATGAGATATGGACCATAGAATCATCGAGATTGTGGATCATTGATCTCAGCTCCATCTTGGAGTTTCGCGAATCGCAACTTGGAGAGTCGAGATGCCTCATCTCCATATTCATGAAACATGAATTCGCGAAAAGCACTTTAAGCATAAGTGCTTGGTCATGTCCATGGTCATATAGAGGAAGGAGCTAACATAGAAAAGCTCTGTATCGGAGCTTCGGAGATCGCGACATGAAGTATCGAGACACTTGGCCACAGGAATGCCGAAATGCCGAAACCCGATTTAAAGGAAAGATTAATAAAGTTCATCCAATGGCGCAAATAAACCTGAAGGAGATCAAAGGACCATTGATGCATGACACAGAGAAACTACCAGAAACCATTGATGGTGTTTGCTAGAGAATTTGAAGAAGACCTATGTGTGATCGCCAGAGGAGATGAAGAGTCTCCAAGCTTTGTCCAGTGAATGAAGACTATTCTTAGAAGGGATTGACAACTGGATGGGCTTTGAGGCCTGTAACTGAACAGAGAAGGTGAGCTCGACTGTCACAGAGAAGATGAAGAGTATCAACTACCAGAGAGGGTGAGGAATCTCAGCATAACATCCAGTGATGTTGAACGCGTGGGAAAAACGCCAGAGAAGCTAAAGAGTCACAATGATGATCAGACAGAGCACTCGAGAGGTGCAGGATAAAGGCACAGAGTTAGCATGCAGAGGCATTGTGAACATTGCATGCACAAGGTGCACAGAAGCTATAAATACACGGTACATAGAAGAGATGGGGTTGCTGTTGTTGTTGGAGTTTGTTGTGGTTGTTGTTGGTGAAGGTGATTCATGTGTGAAGAAGGAAGAGAGTGCAGCAGCTGAATTGCATAGAAGAGAAACTGTGGAGTGAATGGACATGCTGCACAGAGCATAAAAAGAAGAAGAATAGACAACGCAAGTCATGTGTGCAGAAACGCAATGAGGAAGACAGAGCAACGAAATGCAGCAGAACAGTGATGAGTCTGGTAAGCCATTGTTGAACATCATATCACTGTAATAAGTTTTAGTAGAAAATATTATTATTTCAGGGTGGTTGGGAGGTGCTAGGGAGGACTGGTGTCCTCAAAGGTTCAAGTGGGTTCTTGAACACAGGGAGTTGGTGCTTCCTTCTAGTTGGTGCTAGAGAAACCAGGGAGTTGGTGCTTCCTTCTAGTTGGTGCTAGAGAAACCGGGGAGTTGATGCTTCCTTCTAGTTGGTGCTAGAGAAACTAAGGAGTTGGTGCTTCCTTCTAGTGGGTGCTAGAGAAAACAGAGAGTTGGTGCTCTCAGCAAGTTGCAGCTTGCAAAACTGAGGTTGTAGCCTCATTATGAGTTGGTGCTCATATGTATGATAATGTAAAGAATGTAACTATTAC